>PVKC010003355.1:0-39426 GCA_004027635.1 Crocidura indochinensis
GGGGGGGCTGCTCGGTGCTGCGGAGCTGCAGCCTCAACTCTGAGCAGCCGAGGCTGGGGGTGATGCTCCAGCGGCCAGTGCTCAGAAGGGAGCAAAACGGGCTCCCCAAATGTGCCCGCCAGCCGCCACTCCGGGGCTGGCTGGGCTGGGCTGGGTTGTGCGGCGCGGGCGAGTCCCCATGGGCGAGCCGGGGTGAGAGTGTTAATCCTGTGACACGCATTTCCAAAGCCCTGCCGGGCTGATGTGTTAATCAGAGTCCAGGCTCTCCCCACCGGGCTGCCAAGGGCAGGGTGTGTAGTGCAAAACCCCACTAGCACGTCCCAGTGGATGTGTGTGTGTGTGTGTGTGTGTGTGTGTGTGTCTGTGCGCGCGTGTGCGTGTGTGCGTGCTGGGAGTGTGCATGTGTGTGTGTTGTGTGAGCGCGTAGCCAATGTCCTGTGTGTGGACTCCGGCCAGGCCAGAGTCAAGGCTTTCTTTCCTTTCTGCTCTGAGACGGACCAGAACCCTATCTAAGGTCTTCCTGCTTATGCAGAAGGACAGGAAAATATAGAAGAAATGCTGGGAGGGAGGAGGATGAGGATGAGGATGATGGCTAGGCCATCTCTTGGAGTCATCTCCAACCCTCCACGTACAGCCCGTCTTTCTGCTGGAAGTGACTGTGGAGCGCCCTTCCCTCGCCTCAATTCCTGTTAAGTCCATTTATGATTCTGCACCTAGAACTCAGAGCTCTGGGGGCGATGGGTGGGGAGAAAGCCGAGAATCCAGTCCAGTCCCAGTGGATCTTTCTGAAGTCCCCAGAAGGGAAAACAGGGGAACCGACTGGCCCTCCCTGCTCCTCAATCTAGCTGTTGTCAGGATCTTGCTTTGCAAAAATAACAAAGCAAAGAAGCCAGTCTGGGAGAAAAGATCCCTTTGGATTTCCCCTCACCCCGAGAAGTTTTCCACCAGAGTCATTTTGGAGACTGGATAGAGAGACCCAGTAGAATGTTTTTTGAAACCAGCCTGTCTTTCTCAATGGAATCTTCTGGTTCTGAACCATGAACGTTAAGTTCAAGTTAGGAGGACAAGAGTTTCCTAGCTTAGGGGATGAGGGAGATGGGTTACTTGGAGGTTCATTATATTTTCAGAAGCAACTTTTAATTATATGCAAATATATGTGTCTCAGGCAGCTCTAGTGCTTCCTAATCAGTCTTGTTCATATGATTTCCCTACCCCTCCATCTTCCCCCCTCCCTGGATTTGTCTGAGTATTTGTCTACCATGCAGTAGTCAGTATTGGCCATGTGTTAAGACTCAGCTCTGGGTTGTGCCGTGTTGCTCTTCATTATTTCCTGTTCCTTTTCTTCTCTTCCCCCTGCTGCTCTCCTCTGCTCTCTTCCTTCCTGGGAACCTCCAGCCGCCTTTCCCCAAAGTAGCTTCTAAACAGTGGCCCCGGAAGTCTCCTGGAGCATGCCTGACCGAGTGCCTTGCATGTTGCCTTTTGAGTCCTGAAGTCCGAATTGGCCCAGAGATCTGAGGCCTCCTCCACTGTTTCACTTGCCTGACTTCCTGAGAGATGCCTAAATCTTCCTGATTTCTTCCTTTTGCAGCAGTTTTACAAGTTCTGAGACACCTCAGAAGTGTAGACAATAATGCAACTAACCTGCCTAGGTATTGATTTATCTTTCAACTACTTTATGTTGGTGTGGAATTGCTTAATTTCAGTGTCTCTTCCTGTTGTTCTTTTCTAATTTTCCTTTTCTGTTTCAGTTGTAGCAAGTTTAATCATCCTCCATTTATCTGGGGCCACCAAGAAAGGAACAGGTGTGTGTGTTTTTTGGGGGGCTGGGAAAATGCTATGGGAAGATCTTTTGCATGTGTTTTTGCAAGATCTCTATTTTGCATACAGTGTCTTCATGTTTTGGAATTTCTGAACAGTTGATAGGGCAGGGAATTGATAAGCTTTGACTAAGACGACATATAGACTTTAATGCATTCATGGATAGTAATCAGAATTTCTGTTTTTCATTTGATGCAAAATTGGATGACTGCTCTTAAATTTAATTTTAATTTTTTATTTATTTTTGCAGAAAAGCAACCCACCTCAGAAACACAGAAGTCAGTGCAGTGTGGAACTTGGACAAAACATGCAGAGGGAGGGGTTTTTACATCTCCGAACTATCCCAGCAAGTACCCCCCAGATCGAGAGTGCATTTACATCATAGAAGGTAAGTTGAGAGCAGCTGGTGCTGCAGGGAAGCTGGGCCAGGCCTGGCCAGCTCTTGGTTGTGGTTGGGCGATATGTCTATAAACATTACTAGATTGGCTGGAGATCATGGCATAAATACATCTGCATGAGCCCAATGACTGAAATATATGGAATCCAGCTAGCCAGTGACATTATTAGTAATGGGTTTGAATGCATAAATTCTGGAAACTTGAAACTAAGACATCACATCTCTTTGGGTAGTGGATTGGTTGATTTGGAATTCTACAGTAATGGAAATGTATGCTTAGTGGGAAATGTGTGAGGAAGCCGATGCCTTCTGAGATGAGTAATCATTAGAATCATTATATATTTTGTGGTTATTTCTTAGGTAATGAAACAGAATGCATGTTAGTAATGTTAGAAATAAATCTGGAAGGGTGTTTTCCGAACATCAGTCTGAATGAAAATTTCCTTAGTTTGTTTTAGCAAGGTCATGTTCATACTTTGGTGCCGAAGTCAGAATTTCAAATAATGAGCTTCTTGTCCTTGTTTTTCAAAAGAAGAAGATACTCAGAACTGTTTACTTATCTTTAAGTGTTCTCCACTTGCATTTTTTGCACATCCATCTGTGTTTTATCAGGAGATTGATTTAAGTCTATAAGAGTTTATAAGCATTATAGAGTAGAATTTTTAGTCCTTATATCTATTTCTCACACACATTATACAAATATATGAATGTAAAAGAAGTACATTTACTCAGCATGTGTCTCTTTCCCATAATCAAATTGATAGATCCTTCAAAGATACATTTTCCATTCAATTGACTTTTAGAATTTTTTTTTGTGTGGTTTTTGGGTCACACCCGGCAGTGCTCAGAGGTTACTCCTGGCTCCATGCTCAGAAATTGCTCCTGGCAGGCACAGGGGACCATATGGGGCACCGGGATTCGAACCAATAACCTTTTGCATGAAAGGCAAATGCCTTACCTCCATGCTATTTCCCGGGCCCCGACTTTTAGAAATTATCTCTCCATTTTGAAAGTGATTTTTGTGCCAAGACTCTTTCCTCTTAGGCTTAAAGTTGAACTTTTAGAAAAGCTGGATCACTCTACAAGTTGTAGGGAAAATGGATTTCTGATAATACAGGATAAAATTAAAACAAATCCCAATGTTTGATTGATTTTTTTTCCTTTATGATTGATAGAAAAAGGGTTGAAGTAGAGAAATTTTGGGTTAAAAGTATTTTCCCATTATGTTACTATTTTCTCTTAGAAAATAGGGAAATGTGGGGCCAGAGGGATAGCACAAAGGACCTAGTTTGATTCCCGGCATTCCATATGGTCCCCCCAGGCTGCCAGGGTCGATTTCTAAGTGTAGAACCAAGAGTAACCCCTGAGCTCTGCTGAGTGTAGCCCCAAAACCAATCAATCAATATATAAGCAAAGTTTAAATAAAAAATAGGGAAATGTGTTTAAAATTTACAAAGAATTTAACATATATGACAACTTTTTTTATTTTTGGACCAAAGCCATGATGCTCAGGGGTTACTTCTAGTTATGTGCTCAGAAATCGCTCCTGGCTTGGGGGACCATATGGGACACCGGGGGATCGAACCGTGGTCTGTCCTAGGCTAGCGCTGTCAAGGCAGATGCCTTATCACTCTGAGCCACTGCTCTGGCCCCAGTATATGACAACTTTTAATTTTGAAAATGAACATGTTTGTTTAACCCGTTATATCAAATGGAAGCTGAGATAGAGTATTTTGCCTAATGTAAATTATTTATACTTAACATATATAACATATATATAGTATGCATAACATTTATAACATATATAAATTGTTTTTTGAATTAGGAGTATGTTAAAATTGCACATCATTGGGGCCAGACAGAGTACAGGGACAGACCGGCAGACAGACAGACAGACAGACAGGGGCCAGACAGAGTTCAGGTGCTTATTTGCAAGTGGCTAGTCCTGATGTGTTAGCTGACACTGCATGTGGTCCCTGTAGATAGAAGCACAAGACCTGTAGTGGAAGCCTCATGCCCCCATCCCAGGAGATTGGAGGGTCTGGAAGCATATGTCGATGCAGGAAATAATCCATATATGTTTAAGGGGATAAAACAGACTCAGGAACTTCCACACGCAAGCCTTCCTCTCCTAAGAAACAAGTTAGCTCAAGATTTTTCCCTGAGACCCAAGGTATTTATTAGGAAGCACAAGACCACATCCTGGGGTTGAGAGTAGGTAGGGTAAAAAACCAATTAAAGGATACTTCCATCCAAAGATGCTTTCATCCAATGAGTAACAAGCATATCCTGAACAGGAAAGAACCCGGTTAACTCAACAGTCCCCAGAGCATCTTGTTGGAGTGATGTCCAGTGATGCCAATGCAGAACAGAGGCAGGAATAAGCCTTGGGCACCACTGGCTGTGTCACAAACCAAACCAAATTCCCCCAAACTTCAAATCATTAAAAAAAATAGAATCAACTAATTTTCTCAAGGAATGTAGTAAAGGCTGATTATGAAACCAGCAGTTTCATTTAATTATGTTTATTATTACTTACAATTAAAAAGTGCTGCTTACATCTTATATACTTATGTATTTAGGTTGAGGGTCTCATACCCGGTGATGCTCAGGGATTTCTCCTACTTCTATTCTCTGGAATTACTCCTGACATTTCTGAAGGATCATATGGGGTACTGAAGATCAAGCCTGGGTTGACTATGCAAGGCGAGCACCCTACCTGGTGTAGTGTTTCTCCAGTTCCTGGCATTTGATTTTAATACCTTACACAGATACACAGCTAGACATTTCTTTGTAGCTAAGCCAAGATCAAAACTGAAAAGTCGGGAAGTCAATAAAATCTCTAATCACTGATAATCATACTTCTCTACTCTCTCTGAAATGCTTCCACCGGCTACTTTGTATTTGCACATTGATTTAATAACTATTGATTGACCAGCTATTAAGAAACTATCATTATTCCTGGAACGATTTAGAGACTACTGAATAAATTAACCATGTAGCTCATGTGATAGAATCTACACTACAGCCTGAAGACTCTACCATGTTACCATGTTCAGTAAAAAATTTTTAGCAGGGTACTGAGGGAAGGAAGAGGACTGAAGGATAAAAGATGCTTACTTGGGGAAAAGGATTAGCGATAACTGCTCCTGCAGGTTTGGTAATTTTGAAATCTGGTTAGTTGGATAACCCCGGTTGTATAGGGGTTCAGCACAGAATGAGGGAGAGGAGAGGAAGGAATGTCTCATAAAACAGAGAAGTTGGTATATCTTATTTCTAGCTTACCAATGAAAGAATGGGGTTCAGTAGAGTGCAGGGAAATCATTTACTAGAAAAAGCAGGAGATTTTGTGGAGTAATTGAAGGACAAGTATATATGCTTCAGGGATTGGAAAGATCAGGTTAAGTTCTAAGGCTGAACTACAGAAGGACTTGGATGATGAGTCACAAGGAATAATTAGGAAACTTCACTGGGAGTGACCAGTCCAGGGAGGAGAGCCTAGGGAAGCCTAGGCTCTGTCAAAATAAGGTTCATTGATATGTCAGAAGAAATTACATTTTTGTTTATGAGGTGTCTCCTAAAGATTTCGACTCTCTGATGGTATAAGTCATTGAAGAAGTCTCAGCTAGAATTGCATATTTATAGGCCATAAATTCAGGGATTGTTTTGAGCCTGTTAAGAACCAAATTACTCAGTGTGTGGATCATTATTTTTCAACCGTGGAAACATTCAAATAACTACATCTATCTGGGATTTGTGATTTACTTGACCTTTGCTGAAGCTTCGGTATCTTCTTATTTTATTTTCACTGGCCATACTATTGGATCTTAAGCACTGGAAGAGAATGAGGAGGAATAAGAATTTTGAGTGAGTTTCTGGCAAATAAAATATAAGAAAAGAGTATTCTTGTTTGGGAACAGAGAACCAGAAAAGCGAACTAGAAAAGTCAGAAAAGTTGCAGCCAGAGCAATAGCACAGTGAGGAGGTCATTTGTCTTGCATGCGGTTGACGCGGATTCAATTCCCTGCATCCCATATGGACCCCCGAGCCTGCTAAGAGAGATTTCTGAGCACAGTCCCTGGAGTAACCCCTGAACACCATCAGTTGTGGTCTCCAAACAAAAACAAACAAATCAGAAAAGTGACTAGATTGGGCAATTTTCATAAGCAGGAATAAGCAGAAGTCAGTGCCTAAGAAGAAATGATGGTGGAAACACTGCATGGATGATGCAGTTTATAATTCTTGGGAACTAACTGCAGGTGACTTTAGGATGTGGTTCCACTGATGGGTTTGTGTGCAAGCCATTTCATCAAGAATAGAGGAGTGAATTGGGAGTGTTGAAAGGTATCAAGATCCATGAAAGTAAGGCAATTTCTTTTTTGTTTTCTTTGCTCCTTGTTCATCTCTCTCTCTCTCTGAGTGTTAGTATTTGGGGGGATACCTGGTGATGTATAGGAGCTAATTTTTGCTCTGTGCTCAGAAATTTCTTTTGGCAGTGCCAAGGTAACTCTGGATGCTATGGATTATGTAGGTGAATCATTCAATCATTCATTTAGCCCTTTAAGCCATCTCTTAGCCCTGCCTTCACTTCTTTTAATGGAACAGTCATGTTTTATTCTGAAAAGAAAATTCAATTCCATAGAAAAAGTAAATTAGACAGTAACTTTGAGAGGATTCCAGGGCAAATTGTTGATCAAGTTACTTGAAGAACACCATTCATAGACCCTTTCACTGTGTTCATGCAGAGCAAGGACAAGATTCTCTCTGTGTTCATTGCTACTGGACATACTTCTATCTGAATGGGACCAAGGATTCTCACAGAGATTTTCCTCCAAACAGAACCATGTTTCAGATGAGAGATTGCAGACTTGTCAGTGAAAGGCAGTTGGAAAGTGAGAGCCTGGAAGGTGGAGAAAATGTAGATTTATGGAGTCAGACCTATTTGGTGTTTCATATTCCACCAGATTGTTGCCTGCTTACGTTTACAACCCAAATCACATGACGGTCCTCATTTTTAAAAAGTTACTTCATATGTTTAGCCAGGTCTTAGGATGAAGAAATAGAACAGCAGGTAAGGTACTTGCTTGTTTTGCTTGCAGCCCACCTGGGTTTGAGCCAACTACTAGAACTGATTCCCAAGCCTCAGACCTAGAAGTAAATTTAAGCACTGTCTAGTGTGTCCCAACAACAATAACTATTTAGCTAGCACAATTTTTATATAAGTGTTAGGAGTTAATGTTTAAAGGTTGGATCCACCAATATTGAATTGTCCTTATATGATGATGTAGAGACCCAACCTCTGATTGATAGGGTATTTTGGAAGACAACTGGGATATTTGTTTTTCCCATGTTCACAGAACTTAAGTGACAATAAGAAAGAAGTTACCTGAATTCATGTTAGATAATAATGTATTTTTAGGTAGGGAAGATAGAATTGACCAGTTTGACGTTATTTAGCACAGAACCATTCTTATTCTTGAAAGCTTTTTAACCAGGCATTTGTTGTAACTAAAAGCATTGTCGGAAATTCTAAAACTAATATTTAGAGTAATTTGCCTATGAAAATAAATGTTTTATAATTAATATTATACTGATTTATTGACGAATAAAACAACAAGCATCCATATTTTATAGGATAGTAGTATTTATAAATGGACCAAATGAATATGCAGAATGGGGTTCATTTTCTTATGAAATTGAGTCTTGTTTTTGGAATATCTCTAGGGGTTACCCATAATTTTCTAGCTCATTTAAAAATGGTTTGATACTCTGCAATCTCTGTTTATGGAAGTTTCTTTTATATTTTTGCAATCTAAATAATGGTCAATAAAATCATTCCTGAATTTTCTTGGAAGAGTTAAACATGTTTCTTTCCAGTGTCTAAAGAATAAGAAACATCTCATGTGATTAAACATATACTTAGCTTAATTTTCCTCATTAAAATGGTCTAGTCCTTTAGAACACACAAACACATCTTTCATATAACTTTGAACATTCATTGACCTTTAGTCAGTTCATTTTCAATATCATCTTTGGAGAGTATGAATGTAGAGACTCATCCCTGGTTGGCTGCATGCAAGGCAAGGGCCCTCTCCCAGCAGCATTACCTCTCTGCTGCATTCAGGTCCTTAATTTTTAAGCCATCAAGATGAAATGTAATTGAGATTTAAGAACTGGTGCTCTGCAGATGGCAGTTTTTTCAGGATGATTATTGTTGGCCCACTAGGAGCAAACCCTGCTAGGGCTGGTTTTTGCACTGTCAGGTAAATGGAATATATCTGAAGAAGTTAAGGAAACAGCGAGCTACTGGCTAAGTAGGATCAATGTGTGTGGACAGTTCATAATTCTGGCTATCCTGGGGGCTTCTGGCTAAATATCTGTCTGGAATAGCAGAGATTTGGATTGTTTTTGAGAGATGCAGGAAAGAACAGAATCACTAGCCAATATATTTCAGTCTTGACATGATTCCAGTGAGCTTGCAAACATCCCAGAAGACAAACTCATTGCAATTCATCTAATAAATTCATCTAATAATTCATCTAATAAAGTTTCTTTTTAGATATCAGCAATTCTTAATAAAATGCTTTGTATATAGATAGAATTTTTGTCATTAATAAGTAGAGGCAGAAAGGAAGTTTTTTTCAAAGCCTGATTTTCTTGCATATAGAAGTTAGCTCTTTTTGGTTTTTGGGCCACACCCGGTGATGCTCAGGGGTTACTCCTGGCCATGCACTCAGAAACTGCTCCTGGCTCCTGGCTTGGAGGACCAGATGGCTTAGAGGATCATATGGGATGCCAGGGATTGAACCCAGGTCTGTCCTGGGTCAGCAGCATGCAAGGCAAACACCTTACCACTGGGGTATTGCTCCAGCCTCTAGAAGTTAGCATATTAGAGACAAATACTCCTGAGAGTGAGAAAACGCTAGAAAGTCTCTTAACATTAAGCTGTCATAGAAACTATGGCATATGAAAAGACGTGAACTGGACTGTGTGACAGTGAGGCAAACTTGGAAGTGTGATTGGGTGAAAATATCTTCCAGAATCTTCTATGTCATGTGTGCTGATCATCACTTGTAGCCAAAAAATTGCTGTGGATAATTTACAATCCCAGATAGACCTATGTTGTGTTCCAGAAAAATTCTTTTAATATCCTTAGATGTGAAATTAGAACTAATCAAAATACGTACATGATTGGGTCTATTTGAGGGTTCATATTGTATGTTAATCAACTCAAATCAGTTCTAACCTGAAAGCAGATATTCAGGAAAATATGTTAAAAGTCATAGAGAAGGGGCCAGAGAGATGGCATGGAGGTAAGGCATTTGCCTTGCATGCAGGAAGGACAGTGATTCAAATCCCGGCATCCCATATGGTCCCCTGAGCCTGCCAGGAGCTACTTCTGAGTATAGAGCCCAGAGTAACCCCTGAGCAGGGCCGGGTGTGACCCAAAAACAAACAAACAAAAAAGTCACAAAGAAATGCAGCATTCTTTTTTCCCTAAACATGACTCAGCAAGCTGTTAATATTGTGATTTGCTTGTTTCCTGTGTGATAATAGAAATTGTAAATTTTGGTGCAGAATCATGAATTTTAAGGATCATTCTATAGAAATTCTATGGAATTATTATCACTTAGGAAGCTGAATTTTGCATTTTGTATTTCTGTATGTATCACAAATTTCTAGAAGGTATTTTCTATTTTTGTTTGTTTGTTTGTTTTTGTGTCACACCCGGCAGTGCTCAGGGGTTACTCCTGGCTCCATGCTCAGATATTGCTCCTGGCAGACACGGGGGACCATATGGGGATTCGAACCGATGACCTTTTGCATGAAAGGCAAACGCCTTACCTCCATGCTATCTCCCGGTCCCCAGAGAAGGTATTTTCTTAATAGCTGAAGAAAAAAATGTCAAACTAAAGAATTAAGAAAGGTCCTTCTAATACCATTGTTTTCTTTCAGCTGCTCCAAGGCAGTGCATTGAACTTTACTTTGATGAAAAATACTCTATTGAACCTTCCTGGGAATGTAAATTTGACCACATTGAAGTTCGAGATGGACCTTTTGGATTTTCTCCAATAATTGGGCGTTTCTGTGGACAGCAAAATCCACCTGTAATCAAATCCAGTGGAAGATTTCTATGGATTAAATTTTTTGCTGATGGGGAGCTAGAATCTATGGGATTTTCAGCACGATACAATTTCACACCTGGTAAGTAGGGACTCAATTCCTTTCTTTCCTTATAGCTTTCATTCCTATTTTCTATATTCATTTTACAAGATGTATAAGAAAGCATAATGATTTTTCCAAGCAATTTCTAGTTTGATTTAAAGCCAAACCTGTGTCTTTTTCACTTGATGAGTTCTGAAAAGGAAAAAAAAAGTTATAATACTGCCTTCACTAGGAGTAAAGTGTAAAGACTCTACCTGGTTATCCAAAGCACAATTAATGAAATGGATCTCACGCCTTTGAAATGTGTTATTGGTGAAGTAGTCTATATTAGTGATTGATTACGTACTGAATCCCAGTGAACTTGAATAGGCAATTGTAGGATTACGAAATGCATCCTTTCAAAGGGTATTTGGCTAACTTAGAAAAAACTCAATGGATCTGAAAATGACCAATTCAAGCAAAAGTACCCTATAGAAGACAGATTAATTTATTTTGAGAAATGCAAATATCTAAGCTTTAATGAAAGGACAATCATGTACCAAATGTAGCCTAATATGGCTTTCGCTATATCTTAGAAACTATCCTCCTTGTGCAATTATGCATTATATGGCAATTTTCCTTTTAATCTGCTATTATTGAAGAGAGTCTGTGATGTATATGGACTCATTTTATGATGGAATCTGGCTTATTACAATACAAATGATCTCTCCATCAACTATCTGTTTGGAGGGCTTCACTCAGCAATGTTCAGGCTTTACTCTTGGCTCTGTGCTCAGAGTTCACTCCTCTCATGGAAAGAGAGACCCTATATGATCTGTAGATCAAAGCTGGTCAGGCATGTACAGGATGTGGAACTTTTGCTCTCTTCTCTCCCTTCAGCACAAAGTTAGTTCTAATTTTACCTGCCAGAAAGTCTCACTGGAGCCAGTGGAGACTGGGTGGAGCCATTTTTGATGAGAAAAGGAGATTTTCACAAGGATATTGTTTCTCTATAACTGCCTACTTTTCAGTTGGTATATATTGTGCTTCTTAAATAGACATAGGAAATAGGTGATGTTGGGGTATATGCAAAGTTCCCTGACATTTTTGTTCCATGTCTGGAGTTCTGGGAGAACTTCTGAGGCTCAGTTTCAGCATTCACACTTGAGAAATAAAAAATGCATGTGTTACGGTGATTCTTCTTCCCTGTGGTTTGTGTAAAGTAACACAGATATTAATGTCACTGTGTCTAGAGACCTTCCGTACTTGGAATATTTTCACAGAATGTCTAAAGGATTATGTGTTTAACAATGATTTGGAGAAATTAAGGAGTTTCAGATGTGGTCAGACTGATTTGCTGTTTCTAAAATGCACAGCCATTTAGATGATGTGATCTGCTAGATTGTAGCTATTGGGTTTATATCCATCATGATACAATCATGATATCACAATTGTGATATCATGGTTTACGGGTCTTTCATTTATTTCAACATGGACTTGATGATCCTGGATGAGGCCTAGGGTCTAAACTGGTGATTTTAAAATGACTATGGGGTTAGCTAAAGGACTTTATTATTTGCGGATCCTCTGTGGGACATTGAAATCTGGAATCTGGGTTTTCAAAGAAATCTGCTTTGTTCTGTGTTGTCCAGTTTGTCCTCTTTGTTTCTTTATCTGTGTAAGATTTTACTACCAGGAATAGCAGAATGTAAGAAGAGTTGTTAGGGAAATGAAATTAAGAATTGAATTTAAGGATGTTTTGAGAATGGTTGGGTTCTCCTGTCTGTATTCCCAAGTGGAATCTGGTACTTGGCATCTGATGGAGTACCAGGCCTATAGCACCTCCAAGTATGCACAAGTTGACATTTTGATTGTTTTTGTTTTTGTGCCACACCTGGTGATGCTCAGAGGTTACTCCTGACTCTGAGCTCAGAAATCACTCCTGGCAGGCTCAGGAGACCATATGGGATGGCGGGGCTTGAACCCGGATCTGTTCTTGGTTGTCTGCATGCAAGCCCTATCGCTGTGCTCTTGCTCTGGGCCCACAGTTGGCATTTTCATTTGTTTAAGTGGCACAACAATTCACCTTCACTATTGAGTTGTGCTGTCTGGGCCAGGTAGATAATTAAATCTGTGGAGGAGGTTGGAAGAGTCTGGAAAAGAAAGCTAGGTCTTGGGGCCGGAGAGATAGCACAGCCGCGTTTGCCTTGCAAGCAGCCGATCCAGGACCAAAGGTGGTTGATTCAAATCCCGGCGTCCCATATGGTCCCCGTACCTGCCAGGAGCTATTTCTGAGCAGATAGCCAGGAGTAACCCCTGAGCACTGCCGGGTGTGGCACAAAAACCAAAAACCAAAAAAGAAAAAAGAAAAAGAAAATGCTAGGTCCTAGGACTAACGAGGGAGCCAGATTTAAGTTTCACGTTGATCAGCTTTTGATCTGAGCCTGTGATTGCAGTGGTCATAAGGATAAATGAAGGGAGAAAAAAGTTCTTTGGACCTTGATCCATACTGACTTTCTTGTCTGTTCACTGTCCACATTGGTCATGATCCTTCAGAGTTTAAGTCTTACGATTTGTTCTTGTAAGCAGGATACTATCCACACCTCTCAAGATGGCCCAATGGTGGTCAACCAATGCTTTTTTTTTTTTGTTGGATACTTTTGCATTCTGTGAGGTACAAACTCACAGTCACTATTTATTTTTTTCACTTGTTTGCAGAGCTAAGGGGGACTGGTAAAAGTTTTAGGCGCACATATGACTCAGGTTTTGAAAATGACAACTTGTAGGGTTAGAGAGTAGTATAGTAGATAGGGTACTTGCCTTGCATGAAAATGACAGCTTGTGTGATGCTATTTTTGGGGGGATACATGCAAAAATAACCCCTCTTTCACCTTTTATTTTCCTGAGGGGATTTCCATTGCTAGAAAGGTCCCTAATATTCAGGCTACTTTAGGTAGAACTATAGAGGTTGAGAGTCTTGGGAATGCAAATAAAGTGAGCTACTGGCCTTACATTCTTTTAAAAGTCACAATTTTATATGGAAGTGGTTCTAGTGATTGCTGTAGACTTTTCTAATCTATGAAAAAGCTGAAAGAGCAGTGGAAAGGCCAAGAGGTGTATTTATTCTTTTTGTGGATTATCACATCTAGAATCTGGATTTTAAGGTAATAGCAGGTGTTTGAGATCAAGATGCTGAGTACATACTTGAGCTTAGAAATGGATCACAGAAGCACCAGTCAAAACTGCATACAAGTGTACATCTATGTACATAATTTATATACATAAATCTACATGCTCAAATATACATATGTGTATTTTTGATAGGAATCCTTAATTATTTAAATTGCCTTGTAAGCATGAGCACCTGGTATTCAAATTTTAAAGAGTGAAGAAACAAGCGAGTGAGGTTTAACTTCCTACTATACATATATAGTAGCATTTGGCTGCGGCATATGATTCATCTCCCTAACCTGAATCATTGTTTTCTCCAATGATGCTCTTGGTCTTAAGTCACCAGGTCAGTAAAACATTCACAGGCCCAAATTCCAAAGCCAGTTCCCAATGTCCACATCACTTGGCTTTTACATTCAGGTGCCAATTTTTTATACCAGCGTTTCCAAACTTGCTTTTAGATCTCCTTGAACTCTTTGACATGCTAAAATTAGCCTCTAAACCAACCCTTGTTGCTTTTGGTTGGAAATTTTATTTGCATTTATTCCACGTCTGTTTCTGTTGTGGTGGTGACTGGGAGTTGTGCACCTTTGTTGTGATGCTTACTGGTTTTCACTCCTTCCAGTAATCCTAGAATAATTCCACATGGCAGAGGCCACATGTCCATGCAGAGAGTGATAGGCTTCAAATTCATGGCCTTACTTTTACAAATGTCAATTCTGTTGCTCTTGGTATCTCTGCTTGTCAACTGAAGCTAGAAAAACATTAGCCCCTCAGAGGTACCAAGAAGCAATGGAGAAGAGTGAAGAGAAGGGCCTTAGAAGATGCCATAGAAACATGTTTAAAAGTTTAGTTCTCTCTTGACATATTTGGATGATTCCTGACTTATTTTTTCATATGGATTGTGATTATTTTGGAGGACTGTCATTACTGGGTCCACTGTACTCTGATGAATCACCTTGGATTAGAGTCCAGCATGCTAAGAAGGATGGTTATATTGAGTAAAAGTGAAGAAGTCAGGCAGCAGATCTCAAGGCTGTGGAAATGAAAGATGATGGATGAAGAGGCCTCCAGAAGGGAGGAAGACTGGCACCTCATGGAGGGAAAGCTCCTGGCAGTTGTTTGCAGAAAAAGATTTTCTTCATGTATAATCCGACTTATGCCATGACGTCTGCACAGCAGACACTCTGCCACTTCTGAGAAGGGAGGTGGATTCACAATCACTGACAGTGCTCAAAGTCACAGAAGGGAAATTGGAAAGCATGCGGAGTTTAGCAATAGCAAAGCACAAAGCATATGACAGTGCTTGTGAGAATAGAATTCTCTTTTTTCTTTTCCTAATAAGGCAGTTCTTTCCTTAATAAATATTTACATCATTTTTGCTCTGTAAGAATGTATGATGAGAATTTTTTATAATAAAATGATAAAAGTGCTTTAACAATCCTGCAGTTATATTCATCAAATTCCTAATAATGATTTGCTGGGGCAGGAGTGGTGTGATGGGAGGAATGAGGAAAAATGAGAATTCCTAATGAGTCCCAGAGGAATCTTTATCAGCATGTAAATAATGATTTAATTGTTGAAAATGATATGTTATTTTTATATTATATATATCACCAAACCTATTTCATATTAAGTGATTAAAAGGTAAAAAATGTAATTGATTCTTATGTGAATTATTAGAAGGCCATAAAATTTTTTCATACTCAGCAAATATTTTTTTTAATCAAACTAAAAAAGCTTTATGAAACAAAAGCATTTTTCTCTGATAAAACTAACCTCCTACAAGCTTTAAATTTCCTTTGCTACTAGAAAGGGGTCAGTCAGAAAGAAAAGGGTAACAGCATTGGCATTACCAGGGGCTTTAATCAATACTAAGTTAGAAAAATAACTTAAATGCTTTTCTCCTGGGGAAAGTAATCTTTCCCATCTTGTGAAGAACAAATATCTCTGGTTCACTTTATTGTTTACTTCATGGTAGAGAGTTTCTGCTATTTACAGATTAAGAGTAGATTTGTTATGAGATTTTGCAGTTGATGTTTATGAGATCTTTTGATGGTATTTTTTATGCCCAAATTAGATAAAACTAAGATTCTGTTGACTCCAATGGAGGCACTTAACCAAAGCATCTGCCTCAACATAGCAAATGAGTGAACTGGAGTTAGACTTTGGCTTGGAAGTTGAATAAAATGTTCATGCACTTGAAATTACTATGCTTTGTACTTCAACTTTTGTCTAAGGAGCTCCAAGTATTTGAAGAACACCCTCTCAAACTCTGTGTTGAGGACTTCAAAGACAATGAAAATAGATACTGTGGTGCAGTGATTTTAATAGAATATTTTAAAGTGATTTCTATGCATAATAAATCTAACATAATAGGTAAAATATTATTATGGAACTAGTGTTATTTAACTTATGTCATGCAAACTATTTCTCTTATTCTCTGAAATCTGAATGCATGTGTGTATTAACCATGTTAAAAGCTCCTTGTTATTTCTTTATTAAAAAATAATTTTTATTTTGACCAAAGTGGATTATATATCTTTCACAGTAATATTTTAGGCACATATTAACATTGAATCAGGGGAATTCCCATCACCAAAGTTGTCCTCCCTCCACCCCCTTTCCCAGCTTGCATCCCATATCCCTCACTCTTACTCCCCTCCCCCCCAAGATGCTAGTATAAGTGGTCCTCTCTGTGTCTAGCTTACTACTTAGTGATCATACAACTATTTTGTCTTGGTACCCTCCATGTTCCTTGTTATTTCTTAGGAATTAAGGATGTATCTTGGTGCTAAGCTTTGCCTGTATAAGGCCCTCTATTTAATACCCAGCACCAGCACCACTACTCCAGAAATAATCAATCCAGCTTTTGAAACTTTCTCATGAGTGTTCTGAAATGTATACTGGCAAGAGAGAAAAAATTGTTACTATTATTATTTTTTTTTCCAGTAACTAAAGATACTTTCCTTACAGACACTCCCCAGCTCCACACATGTTACTCTGAGAACTACACAAAGTGATTTCTGGGCACTAGGGATGGTCATTGAGAACTGCTAGGTATTACGCAAAACCTATCTCTCCCACTGATTCTCAAAAAAAGAAAAAAAAAGAGGCTTTAAAGGCTTAGATTTAAGAAGAAATTTATTGGTTACTTTGATTTTGATAGCAATGAAAAATTGAATTGATTTAGGCTTGATAAGATTGATTTGGCCTCTTCATTCAATTTATAGTGTATATTCCAAATATACTAATGGTAAGTGCAAAAAATCTTATTAAGTAGGGAACACATAATTTCTCTTTGATGCATATTTCTTATGAACTAAAGTTCATTGCAAAATGGTCAATATGTAGTTAGGGCTAGATGATGATGATTATGACAATACACTTCAGTCTTTCCCTGGTACTTTATCCTGGAGTCCACCACTGGCAGATTCTTGTCTATCCATAGGAGAGAGGATTTGGGTGTGGGGGTAGTGGCGGGGAGGAATAAGGAATAAACAGACAGAGACGAAATGCTGATGGGTCTAGGTGGGTGTACAGGAGAGAAGTTGAGAGTGGGAGAAAAATTTCCAGGATTAGCTTCCATCTGTGCAGACAACATTGAAAGCAGTTGCAAAGGAGAAAGATTTTTAAGAAGTTTCCTGTAACAAAGGCATTTTTTCCTCATTTGGGTGGTTCCTGGAGAGGTAGAAAACAGTGTGTTAATTCTTCCTTGATGGTTCATGGAGGAACTGTATATTTTCAAATATCGTATATGTAGAATGTGTGTCTGTGGGTCTATAATTTTTTTGTTATGAATGTGTGATTTTTTTGAGATCTGAAAAATACCTTAGATGATATTGTTCAGGCTTTCCATAGGAAAGACGAAGAATCCAAATGTTTGGAGAGAAAGGGTTGTCCTGATTAATGAGCTGTGTGGAAGCTAAGCCACTGCTTGTTTATTAGTTATATAAGCTCTGTACTGCTACTCCTGCCACCAAGGGTAGAGAATATGACTTTAATTACATCACTTATGGCAAGTACTTTTAGTACAGTTATATTAAGAAAGTTAATTAAGGGATAATATTGTATCACCCACATTTCACCATTAACTGGTGTCTGCATTTCAAACTTTACCTTTTCCACGTTGTCTAAAACTTTTTTTCAAAGGCAACACTCTCAATGCCCCCTACCTTCTCCCACTCTTAGAGAATTCTCCCTTTCAATCCATCCAAACCTGCCCTGCAAAGATTTATTTCCTGTTCTCAGTACCTTCTTTCACTGCCTCGGTCAGTTGTTTGTATAATGAGTTCAGGCACTGAACGCTAACACACAGCAGATATCTTTTTTATTTTTTTCTGGTAGATCTACTACAGTGGTTTCTCCTAACACACAGGCATCTAAAAGTTTTGTGTATTACTTCTGCACTGTCCAGTTGGCAACACCATCCATCTCTGCAGGGTTGTTGTGCAAAGGTGCACATTAAGACCTTCACACACTTCATGGAGTAAGTTGGCTTCGTCCCATTCCCATGATGATTCCCTGAAGCAGAGTCCTATCTGGAGATGAAACTCCTGCTCATTTGTAGTTTGGTGTCTTAGGGCTCAGCTGTCCTTACTAGTTACGATCAATCACTTCATCACACAGACCCTCAGTTGTCATTAGAACATCAAAAGATCAACAACATTCTTTGTGGAAATTGTTCTCAAGGGAAATTGTACCTTTTGAGCCAAGAATAAAAGAGAGGAAGAATGACTACATTTTTTTTCCAGTTGATGTTATCTGGTGTCTAGTTGATATTCTATTATCTCCAGTTGATATTATATTACCAGTTTCTCAGATTCTTGGAAAAGCCTTCTTCAAAAGCCTAACATTTATTTTATTGTTTCACAGTCAAAGAATGTGAGTTTCTAATTATAAAAAGCCCATGCTTTGCACCTTAGAGAACATTATTGTCTTTTCATTTTTTTTACAAGTTCAGTTTCATCATAATTTGCTGATCGTTTGAGGTTCACTAGTTTATTTTTTACTGTGAAGAATAAATCGGGATTGCTGGAAATGTAACTCACTTATGATTGTCTGAACCAGAATTGTTTCCTTATTTAAAAATTTTTATATAATTATAGTAGCTCTTTAGAGTTTATGTTGCTATTATTAAGGTCAATCCACAGAATAACCAAATATGCCATAGTTGTATTTGCTGCTGATCTTTATTTAGCTATCTATTATGCAAACACTGGAAATTCAGCATGTACAAAACTGTATCTTCTCTACTTAGAAGAAAAGTGAAATGATGTTTAGCAGACAATGAATTATTCCATAGCAAAATCAATACATTTGTAAATTTGCAAATCTATTAACTTCCAGAGCTCTAGGAAATCAAACTAGTAGAGCATATTGGATTGAGGTTTCCAATGGGCTGCTTTTAATACAAGGATATTAAGTTGGATCATCTGGAAGGATCCCATAGTCACAAATGTTTTTCAGAGCAAAAGAGCAAAGTTAAAGAACCAATTCCAGAGAGATGTAATGTAAGACAGACTCAGTGTCCTAACTTCACTTTGAAAGATAGAAAAGAAGGGCCAGAATGATGCACAGTGGATAGGACATTTTTCTTGCACATGGGTGACCTGGGTTTGATCTCCGGCACCCCACCCATATGGTCCTCCGAGGCTTCCAGGAGTAATTTCTTTTTTCTTTTTTTCTTTTTTTGTGGTTTTTGGGTCACATCCCGCAGCGCTTAGGGGTCACTCCTGGCTTTTACGCTCAGAAATCGCTCCTGGCAGGTTTGGGGGGGGCATATGGGATGCTGGGATTCGAACTGCTATCCTTCTACATGAAAGGCAAATGCCTTTCCTTCATGCTATCTCTCAGGCCCCTCCAGGAATAATTTCTAAGTGCAAAGCTAGGAGGAAATCCTGAGCACCACCATAGTGGCCCCCAAAAAGTGATGGAAAAGGGAACCATCAGCAAATTGTGGCAATTCTTAGAAACTGTAAAAGACAAGGAATTTATTCATCTTCTCTAAGATTTATTGATAGTTTTTAATTTAAGAAGACATAAGCTTTAGATATGCAAAACTGTAAGAATGACAATCTGTGTGTGTCATTGAAAGTGACGAAATTTATAGAAGTTTTTACAATAGCGAAAGGAAATAGAAAGTTACACATGACAGGAAGTAGAATGATTCTTTAAACCTTTACCTAAAAATGTTATTCAAGTTTGGCATTGGATAAGAGTGGCATATTTCTGAGATGCAGCATGGTGGCATCTTCTACTGCATTCAGTAACTTGTTCAAAGTTATATGAAGATTTCAATAGTTGCCTTGAAGATGCATCAAGAAATGAGAAATGGGGACGGAGAGATAGCATGGAGGTAAGGCTTTTGCCTTGCATGCAGAAGGACGATGGTTCGAATCCCAGCACCCCATATGGTCCCCCGAGCTTGCCAGGAGCCATTTTTAAGTGTAGAGCCAGGAATGATCCCTGAGTGTTGCCGGGTGTAACCCACCCCACCAAAATAAAAGAAATGAGAAATGTAGCAGAAAAATATATATATGCCTTTCCAATGACAAATAGTCATAAATAGTCTGGTGATAGAAACAGTCATTCAAAATGCTGAGTTGGAGTTGTTGCATCTGTAGATCTGTATTTGGGAAGTGGAAGAAAGAAGTCTTTTTTATATGGAATCAGAAAGTTTATCAAAATTGTGTTCAAGGATGTAGAATGCACATCTTAAATATTTAGCGGAATACATTGCTGAGCCAGATGTTGAAGGTTCAATGTTGTTTCTTCTTGATTCTTTATGGGAGGCTAAAGGAAGACACATGTTGAGAGGAAAAATGATTTAGCAGAAGAAACCAACATTCTGAGACTCAAGGTTCAATATAATCTAAAATTTAGGGGAACTAAGTTTAAAATTATATTTGTTAGAGTTTTTTTTTAATTTTTGGATCACACCCTGCAGCACTCAGGGGTTACTCCTGGCTCTATGCTCAGAACTTCATCCCTGGCAGGCACAGGGGACCATGTGGAACCATTGTTAACAGCAGAGTAAAACACACAAGCTCAGTCATAAATAAGTAAATAGAAGCTCTTGTAACTTAGCAAACATAATGATAAAAATCAGGCAAATAAACTGAAAGAAAAATATGAATAAAGACTTCAACAAAGAACACTTAAGATACTTTCTTTTACAGAGAGAAAGGAAAAAAGGAAGTAAGAAGGAATGGCAGTAGGAAGGAAGGAAAAGAGGGAGGGTGGAATGGAAGGGAAAGGAAGAGAATGAAAGAAGGAAGAGAAAAATCTAAATATATAAGTAGATAGATTTTCAAAATAAAATTAGAGAAATAAAAGGTATAAATAACCCTTAGAGAACTAAAATTATTCAGTGGATCCAGAGCTATAGAACAGAGGTAGGGAATTTACCTTTCATGCAACTGATCCAGGAAAGACCTCAGATCGATCCCCTGGCATCCCATATGGTCCCTTAAGCCAGAAGCAATTTCTGAGTGCATAGCCAGGAGTAACTGCTGAGCATCATCGGGTGTGTCCCCAAACCAAAATAAATAAATAAATAGAAATAAATTAATTATTCAAATATTTGGTCTCACAAAAGTCATGTTGGAATAAACTGTATGGCTCAGAATTCCCTTCAATCATTTCAGCACAGCCTAAAATTGGGGTAATATTATTTAAGCAAGACCATTGGAGTATGCTGTCATCTGAGTAAGGCTATTGTGAATGTTGTATTGGCAGAAACATTATCAGAGAACATGAATGAAAAGGAAATGGTCAGTCCACAGAAGTGTCAATATGCAAGAAGGACTCTGATAAAACTACTCCTCTCTATGCATAAGTCTTTAAAAATGGACGAAGACTGATTCAGAGAACCTAGTTTCAAACTGACAGTCAGGCCTGGAGCTCAGAAGTTAGAACAGACTTACATAATTCTTAATTCACACCCTGAAATTAACTGGTTTTTGTAAAATGTTTGGGATTAGAAATTTTTTTCTATCCTTTTGCTTTCCCTCTTCTCAGCAGGAGTGTTAATAAATCACATTATCGGACAGCCATGCCATTGTTTTTGAAGTTTGGGAGAGGGTTCTGGAATTATAGGTTAATATTCGGAACATGTGTATCCTGGAATGGGTTTTCCTAGTAATTCACTTCTTATGACGTATCTATGGAGGTGGTCTCTGTTGAGGTCTTGTGACTTGGATATTGAGTTAATGCTTAGCAAGTTGAGATTTTGAGACTTTTAGATAGCTTGGGATGGGATAAACATATATACTTGAAATTTGGTTGAACAATAATTTGGAGCATGATAGGAAGATAATGAAGCAAGGAGAATTTGTAGCTGAAGGTCTAGAACATACAGATATGGGGTGTCACATGACAAAGGAAAATCGAGGCTGTGAACAGAATTTAAGTTGCAGATTGATTGGTTCTAAGAAAAACTATCCTAGATGGTCTGGTGACTAGAGTAAATACCATGGGATTCAATGTGGAAGAGGAAGGCAGAGAGAGGGTCAAATATCTTGTTTTGGGCTTTGAAAATAAAAGAGGCTTGGGACCAGGAGGGTGATCTGTTGAGGTGAACAAATGATGCAATTCTATCATCAATACTCCAGAAAGGGGGCCCACATTTATTGACAACTTGGCTTGAACTTGGGAAAACCCAAATCAGAGTTGATGTTAAGAATTATCAAACAGCAGACTTTGCATCGAGAGTTACACAATATTAATTTTAGACACTGAAGGAAACTCATAGAACACATAACACAGTTTTAAAAAGTGAAAATTGGGAATGATTTAGATAGTAATCAAATGAGAAAAATAAATTTCTTGGTGGAACACAGAACATAATAATTGGGATCATTCATTTGAATTTCCAGACCACCTTCATCCTATGTACAGAAAATCCAATTCCATAGACATATTCAACGTCTATATGTGGCTATATAGATACTATTTAACCTCAAATGAATACCTTCAATAGGCATAAATATGTCAAAAATTCCAGCAAAGTAACAGATTGCAATTCTCTCCAAAGATGGGCATAGGATGGTGGTATTTTTATTGGTGGCAATAATAGCTATTTGTAGAATGAGGCACCCAGAAAGCCTCTGTCTCCTCTTGGCATATCTGGCTGATGCTTTTGCTTCAAAAGAGCGATGCTGTCTGTTCCTGCTTGCTCCTTGGCTGCCTTCCCACCCATCCACAGCTCTGCTGACTTGCTTGCAATTCTGCATTCCTGCTTTTTTCTGGCATTTTCCCTATCCCGAACATTAAAACATCTCTCTGCTACTGAACTAAATCACCAGACTTATAGAACAATTGTTACAAGGCAGGATTTCTGCCTTACCCCCATCTCCAAGCACTGAGGCAGGTACCCACCCAAAGGCTGAACTCAACTTTGATTGTTTATTTATCTATTCATTTATTTTGAAGCATAACTATGTCATTTCTGTTTTCTTCACCATTGATCATAACTCAAATCAGAAGATGGTTTCACTTCCTGGAAACATTGCTTCTGAAATTTGCATTTCAAAGCCCATGTGAGTTGGTCTAAGAGATTCAGAGCAAAACATTCTACAAAAATCAGGAAAACCTGAAAGTCATCCCAGACACCATGCTTGTGTGCAGTCTGAAAAGCTTAGGTCTTATCCCAGCACATTTTGGAGGCATAATAGAAATTGTAGTGGTCAATGGTTGTGTTGATGTCCAAAGCCCAGGTTAGCATTGGTGGGAAATGTCTGAAATGCAGGTTTCCCCTGTGCACTAAAATGACTTCGCTTGCCAAGATGTGCTGTCATAGATAATAGCTTAGCTGGTAAAAAAAAAAAAATGACTCCAGGCTTTATTTTAATGTGCATATTAATACTTTCTTTTAATAGTCATCTTAAAATAACACTTCTATCTCAATCTTACAAAGAAAACTATCATTTATAGAGAAGACAACTGTGTTGATTTAGTGATTGTCACCATTTTCCTGTCCTTTCCACTCTGCCCAGACCATTTGGATGCTTTTGGGTTCCTGATCACCCTCTGTCTCTGTTCCATCTCATCCTCTTCCCTTTTTAGAGCATTTGCTCTCCCCTCCCTCATTTCTTTATTGCTTACCTAAGCAGCTAAGCCTCAAGACCTTTTATTGCATTTTTGATTTTCCTATTTCCACTTTCTGATGCTTTCATGTTTTTGCCTTTTTTTTGTTAGATAAAAGAGCTATAGAGCAGATTTCTAGGTGAGCTATTCATGAGTCTTTAATAATGAAAATATAGAAAACATGTCACGGCTTAACATATGGATCTCAACATGCAACTGTGTTGGCCCAGATTGTTGGCATGTAGTTTCATTAACACAAGCTTCAATGTTGGCATCCCCCTGTTAAGGACACACCTGTATTATAATGTCCTTGAAAATAGTGCTATGATAATATCAGAGTGAATCTTTTGTTTTGTTCTGTTTTGTTGTTTTTGGTTCACACCCGGCAGCGCTCAGGGGTTACTCCTGGCTTTATGCTCAGAAATTGCCCCTGGCAGGCTCGGGGAACCATATAGGATGCCAGGATTCAAACCACCATCCTGCACGCAAGGCAAACGCACTACCTCCATGCTATCTCTCTGGCCCTCAGAGTGAATCTTCTGTGAACAAATGAGATGCTTAGTTTCCAATTCAAAATACCAGGCCGACACTTACTTTTTGTGCTACTCTATCAAGGTCTATCCTGAATTGGGCAGCAGATTCGTCTTCTAAAAATTTATTGTAGATTGAGCAATTCATGGCAATCTCTGTTTTCTGTTAACTTGGGGGATCAAATGGTTCTAAGGATGAGAATAATTATTGTTTTCATTACTGATGAAATGGTGTTCTATGCATGTAAGACTCACATGCTAGATACTTCAAGTTGGTATTGAGGTATCTAATATTTCTTCATGTGGAAAGCAATTACTAGTCATCGGTTGCTACCACTGACAGTATCCTTTCAACTAAAAGGATTTATTTCATATTTTTATTTAAAATATACTAAAATGCTCAAATTATTGTTGAGGCTTATTCATATAGGTCAGTATTTTGGGGGGGGGTTTGGGTCACACCTGGCAGTGCTCAGGGGTTACTCCTGGCTCCATGCTCAGAAATTGCTCCTGGCAGGCACGGGGGACCATATGGGGCACCGGGATTCGAACTGATGACCTTTTGCATGAAAGGTAAACGCCTTACCTCCATGCTATCTCCCGGGCCCCAGGTCAGTATTTTTTTTAAAAAAAAATCTCAGCATGAGTTCATTTATCTTATAGTTATATATTGTTTTAATAATTCCATATACCTTCATATTTCTGTCTGCATTGTATTTATGTTTTTCTCTTATGAACTATAGTTAACGAGAGATTTCTATAGCACTATAAATTAAAAATACTTCACAATTCCATGGGCACATTCAAAACTGGGCTGCAATGCTGGGTTGCCAAAGAGAAAATTCAGACTTGGAATATTCTTATTTCTGAGTTTTGGCAGTGGCTCCTTACTTCATGTCTTAGAGTTCCACTTTCCTCTTGAGACTAGCCCTGGATGCATTATCATGATGAATTTTTCAACCTAATGAAACTGTCTGAATACTGACGTGATTTCAAATGTAGCTTGATGTTTGCTGAGACTACAGATCAACCCCTGCCCGATTATTTCATAATGTCATTCAATAAGAATCAGAGATGATTGACTCATAATTGGCCTTATCTGGACATTAAATGCTGAGATAGGAGAATGATTGAGACCAGGATCTACTCTGGAGGAAACCATGGTGTGTTTGAGCAACCAGGTCTATTACCCAGCATGGTGAGCTTCATGTGGGGCTCATGATCATGTGACTTGAGAATGTTGTTTCCCTATTTGCCTCATCCAACTTCCTACTTCTTCTGTCAGTTCTAGTGGTCTCTTTTCTTACACACCAAAGACCATCATGATGCACATGGCAGGTTATGGTCTTTCCCTCCATCAACACCCAATTTCCCCCAAAGAAGAAACTTTGATTTATACTGTTTAGTTGTTTTTGGCTTGGACTATACCAGGAGTTCTTAGAGCATACTCCTAGTTCTGTTCTTAGGAATTACTCCTGATGGTTCTTGTGAGACCACGTGGAGTGCTGGGGATCAAACCCAGAGTCGTACAAGGCAAGTACTTTAGCCACTGCACTATCTCTCCTGCCTTTCCTTATGTCTTTCTATTTCTAGAGACTTAACTGTCTTTAACATTTGCTGATGTTTGCTAAAATTTATTTAATTTTCTTGGGTGAATAATCAAACAGTTAGTGAATGAATAGAGTCCAGTAGTCAAAGATGAAATCAGAATAATATATCAGGCCTAAAAATTGTTTAGCAATTATATAATACCTTTTGGGTAACAGATATGTGATTTTTTTTTTTTTTTTGGTTTTTGGGTCACACCCGGCAGTGCTCAGGGGTTACTCCTGACTCCATGCTCAGAAATTGCTCCTGGCAGGCACGGGGGACCATATGGGGCACTGGGATTCGAACCGATGACCTTTTGCATGAAAGGCAAACGCCTTACCTCCATGCTATCTCCCGGGCCCCAGATATGTGATTTTATTTTTATTTTATTTTATTTTGATTTGGGGCTACCTTTGGCATGCTCAGGACTTCTCCTGGCTCTGCGTTTAGGAATCACTCCTGGTATTACTCAGGAAACCATATAGGGTACCAGAGATTGAAACTAGTTTGCCCTTATGCAAGTCAAGTTTTCTACTTACTCTACTATCTCTTTAGACCCAGATAGGTGACTTTAAAGATATTGAAGTAAAAAAAAAAAAAAGAAAAAAAAATTAACGGAATGGTAACAGTTCCAATTGTTTATTATCTGGGTCTCCTACAAATATATGTGAATTAAAAGTTTTTATTTCACTGTTACTGATTGGAGGGAGATAAAGTACTTGCCTTGAAGCTGTCTGATCCCACTTTCATTACAGAACCAATTATCAAACATTTCTGATTCTAGAAACCCAGAATAAAAATCACCAAAACAAAAAAACAAAACAAAAAAAGACGTTGAAGTAAGGCTGTAATAATAATAATGATAATAATAATTTAATTTAGATACAAATGGTTCTGTAAGCTAAATAAATGGCATACACCTAATCACAGAAGTGCCGAAAATACTAATATTTTTACTTGAAAACTAACCACATGGTTGCAGGTCTTTGATTTATCAGATTTTAAGAACCTATTTTGTAGAGATGCAATTGAAACACAGAAAAGAAAAAAATCAAATAAATGAATGCACTTAAGAAATTCTGGGAAAAACAAAGAAATTCTGAGAACTCCCAAGGAATAGATAGTACAATGTGTAAGGAACTTGACTTGCATGCGTCAACTTGGGTTCAATCCCTGGCATCCCATGTGGGTCCCTGAGCACCAGAGATAATACCTGAGTACAGAGCCAGAAGTCATCTCTGTGGTCGCAAAACCAATAAAAATGAAAGTAAAAATGAAAGAAAATGGTGAGAACTGAGATTACTATTTGTAACAGTGTATTGAAAGAACCAATATGGAATCAAGAAAATATGTTGTTTAAAGAACATAAATAAAGATAGTCAGCAATGAACTGTGACTAGTTATGCTCAAACTTACTTTGTGAATAAAGTAAGTGCTATGTTTGTACTAGGAGATTGTACAGTGGACACTGGTGTGATCCTGCTTCCGCTCCCCAGTGGCTCTGTATTCAGCCCTGAAGACCCTTTAGCATCACCCTGTGACATGGGTAAGCTGCAGGTCCTGACCATATCATGGGCAACCCAGGATATTTTATCCTTGCAGAGTTGTTTGAGAAGTGATGATGCAAGCTCTGAACTTCGTGAGCACCTCTTGGGATTGTCCACTCTGTAGAAGAAAAGGGAAGAGGAGAGGCATTACTGTTACTATCTTTGTGGGCAGGAAAATTGGCAGAGACTTGGCCAAATTTAGAACAGAGGCAAAGAAGAGCAGACAGAAGAAAAAGACAGAAGCAAGTTGAAGGACTAAGCAGAGTCTAAGTAATGAAGATGCCTACTTGTTCTTAGGAAACAAAACAGATGTTGGAACCTAGGTTCTTGTCTAAGCAAATGGGAATAAGGAATTTATTAACTGAGAGTTTTTCAATTTTTGCAGGTGTGTGCCCCGTGTGTATGAGCATTTTATCTGAGTTTCCATTGGCTTCCATGATCTCTTTGGGCCCAGTGGACTGTGTACTGATTTTATCATTGAAGTAAGATATGGTATTTCTTCTCTGTTACCCTCTGAGCCTTTTAACACATAGGAATTATCTTCTTGTGTTCTGGAGAATAGTTTTCACAAAACAAATGGCCAAATTGTGCTCTTTGAGACATTTCAGAAATGTTCTAGAATAGGCAGAGTGGTTTATAGGGAATACTTAGTTTATTTAGCTTATGTTTACTATTTTTGATATTTCTTCCTGCATAACTTTGCTCTACTCTTTTAAGAATAAGCTTATCTGTCATATTCACTCTTGAAATATAGTGTCTGTTTTATAGAATGATTTCTTTTAGTATGTGAGAATTTAGTACATCTTTTTAGGAAATCTATTTTAGACTGCAGATGGCTATTACAGAGAAGGTGCTTACTTAAAAAATGGCTGATGAAACTTCAATTTCTGTATCTATATCTCTGAGCACCACTGGAAGTAATCCCTGAGCACAATTGGGTGTGCACCTCTCATAAATAAAGTGTAAAACTATATTTGTTTTAACTTAAAAGGAGTTAGTTTTTTTTCTACTAATTCATTTTATCCTTGAAATTTATACAATATTGATTTTATTGCTTTAGTCACTCTTACTATGTTTTTCTTCCCTTTCTGCTCAAAATCTAACCCATCCCAGCTTGGTTTTATCTATTAGAAATTTACAACTTTAAACTATTATACTACTCAGTAATAGTCCCATTCATTGTTGGCTAAAACAGATGGTTGAACTAAGAATGGAGAAACATTTTAGAAAATAGACGCATATATTTACAAAAACAAACTTTTTTTTGTATCAAATGATGTGAATTTATCAGATAAAAATTTTACTCTTAGTTTATCTAAGAAATTGTCCAGAAGAATAATATGTGATAGATACAGTCATTCAAAAGTAATTTCAGAGAAATGCAGGTATAATTAGGCAATGATTCCTGCTTTTTGCAGTGTCAGGTGTTATTCATCTTAATAAAAACAATGAATTATAGAGTTTTTATTATAGACCAGGCATTGTTCTAAGTATGCTGCATGCTGTAGCTCATTTGATTTTTATGGCCTACCTATGAGGCAGTAGATCATCACGATTCAACTTTTGTATTAAAGAAGGTTTAAAATGTTAAAGTGCTATGTTCAAGGTCGTCTCTCTTACAAAGCTGAGAATTGAACAAAAGAAGTGTTTATGCAAAGACACCATAACAGCTGTCACTGTGCTCATATCTGCTTCAGCTCTTAGAATTTCAGAAACACTTTGCTATTCTTGTTTGATATTTTCTGGTGGAATTTTGAGATGTTTTAGTGATAGGAGATACCATCTTTTATATATATTCTAACAACTGTCACGACAAATTTCTCCCTGGATTAAAAGCAAATCCTTTTGGTCATATTTCTCTTTTGTTATGGATCTTATCATCATCATGATCATAATTATCATATTTTATCGGTTTAGAAATCAATGATGTTGGGCTGGAGTGGTGGCACAAGTGGTAGGATGTTTGCCTTGCATGTGATAACCTAGGATGGACCACAGTTCGATCCCACGTATCCCATATAGTTTCTCAAGTCAGGAGCGATTTCTGAGTGCATAGCCAGGAGTAACCCCGGAGTGTCACCGAGTGTGCTGCCCCCCCAAAAAAGGCAAAAAAAGTATGATGTTAACATCACTATTTATTATCCATAATTTATCAATTTGAGCCTATAAAATATTATCTATATTAGTCAGAAAAATGTAGTATAGTATAGGCCATAGGAAAAAATCATTCATTCTCTCATTTTGTTAGCTAGTCATATAGTACAATTCAAAATGCTCAAATAATGGTCTTGTGGCCAGGAATGTTTACACAACAGACTGTTTTGTAAGACTCTGGGCTTGACCTCCATTATCAAACACATGTCCCAATAATAATAATAAAATAATAATGTAATAGCCTCCAATAATTTTTATTTTAAACATTCATTAGGACTATTTAACATTTCTGCCCGTGGAAAAAATTCTTTGAAAACTAATAAGCAGTGGAAAAATTGCAAATCATGAAAAAATATCTTTCTCTTTTTCCCCGCAAACTTTTCTGTATGAATAAAGCACCCAGCTTTACTTTATGGTTTTCAATCAGAAGACTTGTAGACTATTTTTCTTTCAGAGTGCTTTCTCACCCAATTAACCAAGTGTAACCCTGGTTTTATTTGAGGGTGACAGTGAGAGTGCCCTGAAATCCTAGGAAGAACTAAGGGCTGGCCAGTAAGATGCTCCAACTTCAGATCATGGTGACTTCCCAACTTCATGATGCAGAGAAGAGAGGGAAGGGAGGGAAGCCAGGTGCCTGGGCTCAAACTACACTTGGAACAACATCCAGATATTAATTAAAACACAACAATTAGCTCTTCTCAGCTCTTGATTTCTCGTTTGCTAAGGGCTGGTAGCAATAGCAATTTTGCCAACACTAAGAGAACATTGAGGAACTGGCTTGATATGAATCTTTGCAGCTCTCTCTTTCTCTCTCTCTCTCTCTCTCTCTCTCTCTCTCTCTCTCTCTCTCTTTCTTTGGACTTTTGAACCATACATCCCCCTTTACCCCCAAGCTTACTCCCACAAAGCAGTAGTGTTGGGGTCTCAGACCCCAAGTATCTTTGAAGTTTGGGTGATAATGATAATTTCAAAGATCAAAATGTAACTTCCCTGAATATCTAATGAAATAGCTGTTTTCTTCCCCACAAATCTTATTTCTTTCCCTTATTTTAGGCTCTTTATAATCATCCCTTTAATATGGCATCAGCCTCCTTGTCCTCGATGCCCAAGCCAACAGGAAGAATGACTATGAAAGGAGAATCCTACTGTCTGCTAAACAGAACCACTGTGTTTCTCAGATTTGTGCTGCTGATGTGTATATGTGCGCGGGAGTATGGGGGCCTCTGGCTTTGGGTGCATCATTAAGAGAGGATATGTTGACAGGAAACTTTCCTCTCAGTTGTGTGTGAGAAAATCAAGTCACTGTAGCTAGCAATCTTGGTATTTGTTCAGGTTATAGGTCAGGGTCTAGGATAGAGTTTTTATGGTTCTAGAGGTTCCTATCCATCATTGTTGTTGTGTTCAGTCTTCTGTAACACTTGCGCCCTGTTTTCGTTAAGTCCCTAAGCTGAAGCTTAGGATATTATGGATCCAAAGGTTCTGCTCAGTCTCTGTTGTCCAGGTTGGGCCTCTGCAATAAGACATCTTGTTGTTGTTGTTGTTGTTGTTGTTGTTGTTGGAGTTCTGGGCTACATCTAGGGTAGGGTTTTCCTTATTGGTCCCAAGGTAGCTTCTGTTCAGTCACAGTTGTCAAAGTCAGTTTTCTGTTGTTGGTGCTCTTATTTTTCACAGATCAAAGGACGATACCTCTTCTGAGTTTCCTGGCACCATAGAACAGCCTTTGGGATGGGGTAATGAGTCTATATGGAGCCAGGGGTTGATCCCATGATGGTATGCTTCAAGGATGGAGAAACCCTGAATCTCTTAGGCCACAGAATTCCCTTTCTCCTTTCTTCCCAAATGCTTACTATGCCTATGCAAAAAAGAAAAAAAGAAGTGGTGGGAGAGCCAAACCCTGCCACTCAGGCACTCCTACTTTTTCTTGTTTTGTTTTGAATTGTTAGTTTTTGACTTTATTTTCTTTCTCTTTTTTCTTCCACTTTTCTCTTTCTTTTTCACTCTTGTGGTTATTATTTGGTGATGTATTTTTATTTTTATTTGCCGGGTGTATTTTTTTCCTTTTTTCTTCCATTTTTTCCCTCTCTTTCTTTTTTTGGTAGTTGTTACCAAATGTTTTTCCTCCCTTTTTTCTTATCCTTTTTATCTCCAATGACAGTGAAATGGATGCTCAATCTACAACAAGATGTAAAGTGGAGACCAGTTGCACTAGCATTCTAGGGGGTAACGGAGGGAGATATGGGATACATGCTGGGAACAGGTGTGGAGGGAGGACAGCATTGGTGGTGGGAATGCCCCTCATTCATTGTCACTATGTACCATAAATGATGCAGTGAAAAATTTGTAATGTACTTTGGTCACAATAAAAATTAAAAAAAAGAAAGAAAATTAGATTACATGTGAGTCTTAACAGCAACATTTGATTTCAATTTAATATAATAAAATGAAACTGATTTTTGCAAAAAAAAAAAGAGAGAGGATATGGGACTTGGATTGATGTGGACAGTGGTGGTAGCAGCTGGCAAGCTAGCAACCTTCTAACTGTTGTCTTAGCTCCATTATCTTATTCTCTTGTGTCCCAACTCCTCCTAACTACTCTGATAGCATCCTTTTTTCAATCCTTCTGCCTTGAATCTCTACAACAGACACTGAGTTCACCAAGAAATTGTTCTTTCTTTATACTTATAATAGCCAATGCTTATAAATATATGTATCATTGTTTATATCCTAGAGCTGGAATGTTGCAATTTCTAAGCACTTGCCTTGTTTTTAAAATTTTATTTGTCTTTTAAATTAAGTTTTATAATATATATTTGTGGAAAATTTCTGTAGGACACTAAGAAAATTCCTGAGTTCTTTATAAGCACCCCTGATAATTATCCTCTATTTTTTAAAATACTGGTATGATACTTATACTATGAAGGGTTTTCCTGGCACCCAGAGATTTGTTCCTCTTTTTTGGAGGAAATCAATATACGTGTCACTCTGAAATGCAATTGAACAATTTCTGCATGAAAGTTCTGCATGAGACAAAATTCCTCACCAATTAAGATTGTTCCTGAGGGTCATTGTACAGGCCAGGTCAGTAGCTCAGAATCAAGAATTTCCATGTAGGAGACATCACACAGGATTTTGGGATGAGTCTTAGAGATATTGTAGAGGAAGATACAGGAGAAAGTGTGCTAAAAAACAAAAGTTACATTGAATAATTTGACTTGAGTGTTTCCTTTCCTTCTCATTAAAGAAATCCAGAATGTCCTGTCTATTTATTGAGGATGTGTGACTCTCCATCAGTGGAGGATGTTCAATTTGGATGCATAGTCTGTTGGTTTCTATTTTTGGTCTCAGAAGTTATCACACATCAGGTTGGTATTTAAGATCAGCGAGCACTGCACAAACTCCTGCTAGAGGTCAGTTCCAGGAATCTGTACAACCACAACTGATTCTGTCCATGAGTGCTGCGACACTCAGAGACTAACATCATTGTATAAATGCAAAGCATTGTGGTTGAATTGGAAACAAAGCAACAGTGCTCCCACATCCTCTGTGGATGTGAATATTGGAACTATCTGAGTGATGAGCCCATTTTGCTTTTTGGCTCCTTTTTTATATGGATAAAACCTTCTTCAATCTCTCTGTTGCATTGAGAGAGTCTAAACAGTCTATGAGAAATGAAGGAAGAAAGCATTTCACAGACTTTTGAGACATTATCCAAAAAGGAGAGAGAGCTTCCTTATTTTGAAGCATATCTCTGACCCTGGGTCCTATGGGCCCTTGCATCAAAGCTGAACCTATAAAGCCCGGGCAAGTTCTATACCCATTCCTAGAAATATCTGCAAGATCGTTTGGATCACTGACCTCACTTTTTCTTTACTTTATAATAATATAAGCTTAAATTTGCTAATGGTGGTATGATTGTCAATGCTTTGTGAACCAGTAAAAATAATGACCAAATGATCTCTTTTGTTTCTTTATGCCTCATTCCCTTTAACAACCCTAAATATGTCAGGATTACTGTAACTATTATGGGATAATCCTTTCTTATTCACTAGAAATTTGAATTAGTATCTTATAATTGAGATAAATAGGTGCAAAACTCATAAATATTAAATAAATGATTTAAATAATCATTTCTACTAATTATCATAGTCATTCTTACTCTTCATAAGGAAATACATAATTTCCGTATTTTTGAGCTCTTTCTCACAGTGTTCAGGAGTTCTTTCTGTTCCTCTGCTCAGGAGTGACCCTGCCAGTGATTGATATTTAGGGTCATGTGTGACCCAGGGTTTAGAAATAAAAAGGAAAAAGGAACAAGTGTCTGCTTCTTTCTTGAAGACTTTGTGAGCTAAGTCTGGGTGAAGCAGTACTGGTGGGTGGACTCGTGTGGGTGCAAGAAATTCTCACTTAAAATTGCATTTTTGGGTTTAATAAGGACACTTTGATTTCTGGTGGGCCTCTTTTTCCCTGTGCAGCCAATGGGCCAATCAGGAAGATTGAAACCTAGAAAGAAACCTCAAGTCTTACCAGAAACTGTTTCTGAGTATCTCCGAGTGTCTCCCAGTGTCGCCAAGTGCCTACAGGACTGTGGATGGAGTTCTAATTGCTCACATTGATGGAAACTTATTCTGAGAAGTTTATTTCTGTGCCCAACACTCACAGATTTATCAGCAATCTAGAGAGAACAGTTTTCAACTTTGGAAAACATGCAACCTTTTTTCTCCTTTTCTATTAAGTCACTTCTCAAACCACGCACTTGTGGAGGAGAGTACATGGAAATTTGTAGAGGAGGGGAGAGATATTTGCGAGTCCTATTAGCTGTCCTTGAGACCTTGGTTGTTGGTTGTTACGGCTAGCTTGGTCCAATTATATTAGAAAACTTCTTTGAATTCTCTCAGGAAAGAGGATGCACAGACAGTGAATTATGAAATATGATGAACTGCACAAGGTTATGTGTGAGAACAGTGTTCTGGTTTATTGTGAAGAATCAGGAGGATATTTGGGGCATTTTTGCCAGTCACATCGTTTCATGGTATGAAAAAAATGCTTACGTTTTGTTTCTTTACAAAGTCACCACATCTCTTGTTAACAGAGCTTTTATCAGTATACTTTGTTGATCTTCCAAACAGTTCACAAGGCTCTGGATGGTTTGTAGACATTATGAATAGATACATTTTGATTCAGAACCCAGAGGATAAAAAGAAAGTAGAATTTAACATCTCAAAGCATTTCCTCCCTAGCCAAGCCCTAGGTGTCAATTCCTATGTAGATTAAGAGATTTTGAAAGAAGTGAGGTTTTCTAATCAAATTTCCATTCCGAAAGGAACAGCTTTTTTTGCTTTAGGGGTTATATCAAGGACAGCTAACTACCTAGGGTCTGACTAAAAAAGTTTTTTTGTTTGTTTGTTTCTTTCTTTCTTTCTTTTTTAGAAGGGGCAATAAAAAGGACACATTTATATGAAAAAGATGCCAATCTACACCTGGTAAAAGTTTTCTTAACAACTCATTGCTACTTCTAGGCCAAACTTTGGATGTTAACTCTGTTCCAAAGCAAACATTCCTTACATCTAACAGAGCAGTCTGTTTAAAACTGCAGGGCCTTTTAAAAGACCATGAGGATTAAAGTTGTTTTTAAAATATCTTTTGGTACTGAGTTTTCCAGGTAAAGGGAATGTAATCAAGACTAAATTTTTCTGTAATAATCCTTATAGCTTGAAGTAAATGCTCAAATATATACACACTTAACACAGCAGAAGGCATATTCATATTTATGCCAAATAAATGTTTGTTACCTAAGCATGAGAAATATCACCCTCTATCGGAAGTCTTGGTCAGCCATCCATGCTGAGGAAAGGCTTCTCAACAGGCCTTTTGACTAGACTTATTAGACCATGAGGGTGCGGGGGTGACACCTGGTAGAGACAGAGACCATACAAGAAGATGCTGTTGTGTAATCTACACAATTTAACATTTAAGGGCTTATGTTTTATGTGTCTTTCATAGCTAAAAATTGAAATTGAGTCTACATGATCATAACAATACTTTCCTAGAGATTAAAAAGCTGAAGGACCTTCTGCAACTTATTCAATAGCAGTGGAAGGAAAGGATTCTCTATCAATGAAGGCTACAGTTAGAGATAAAATAACTTGAGAAGATTATACCTCCTTAGATCATTTAGCCTAGTTTGTTGGTTAAGTACCTATTTGCCTTTGTTAAAAATAAGATAGGCTGAAGAAAAACTTACCAATGATCATTGAGAATAGTAGGTGAAAAATTAAAACCCTGAAAATCAGTAGTTAACTCCTTTGCAGTGATTCCCTTGGGCATTAAAACAAGAAATTTCTTTTATTTATAGCATCTCTTCACAATGAGAAAGGTAATCATTTCAACTCACATTTTGCTTTACTGAACAAATGAGGTTATTGATTATTCTTAAATCCTGGCAACTCTTTCTCTCACTTGTTTTCGCTGAGGTGCAACTGAGGAGTACCCACAAAATTCTCACTAAGATCCATCCAGCAGTTGAAATTTAGACATAATATTGATGATGCCTCAACTCAAGCTTGTTTAGATTGTCTTCATACAAAACAACTGAAAATTTATTCAAACTTATTTTTCCAATGCTCTCTCTTTGTGATTGGTCAATACCAATACGATTTAGCCAGAAATTTGAATTCAAATCACAGAAACATTTTATTTTAGTTTTTACTACTACTGTCTTTCCAGGAAGCCTTTCTCACTTTTTGTTTTCTTTGTCCTCACATATTTTGTTTGCTTGTTTCCAAGTATGCCTTATTTGGCCAGCTATACCAGTTGTCTGTCTAGTTTTATGCTGCTATATATTTTAAGACTATTGCTGAATTATGTGAAATAGAAATGGAATGCTATTTATCCCTTGACAAAGACCATTAGGAAGTTTAGGTTACTACTTATCAGTCTGACTGCCCTGTGCCTAATAGTTATCCCCATCTTAAAATCCTTCCTTTACCTATCTCATTCCAACACACATCTTTATTTATAAAAATCTATCTACAATTGCAATATCTTGGTTTTTCTATCTTTTGCCTAGAATTCTCAATTCACGGGTCAGAGAAATAATGGGTTATTAGATTATTATTATTATTATTATTATTATTAGATTATTAGAAGTTAGAGTACTTGCATTGCATGTAGCCTACCTAGGTTTGATTCTCAGCATCCCATATAATCCCTTAACCAGAACCAGGAGCACATTTTACCTATACTGAGAAATTATTGCCATTTTAATGTAAGCTAAGACTTCCTCATCTACCCATAATTTTAACTTATTTTCTCTTGGTGCAATATTAAGATGATTACTTGGTACACTGTTCTGTACCTCTTCCTGACTCAAAGAGAGTAAAATCTAGTCTTCTAAGTGCTACAATGATAATGTGTACCTTTATCTCTTTCTGTCTCTTGCACTACCTCAATAGTTGATTCTCTAAGAATACCACATATCCTATATTTCTATAAATCTAGTTCTATCTAAATTTCACACACTTCTTGTTTATTTTTTTTCACATTGCATTGTAATTATTTGTTGACACAATTCTCCTCACTAACCTGTGAGACTCCTCAGGAAGTAGCTCTGACTCATCCTTGTGTTCAAACATTAACCATAGTGTCAACATATGGAAGAATTGACTTCAAGTACTACCTCTTCCTCATCTATATATTGCTTAGCCGACTGCTGTGTCAGTTTGCAACTCCTGCTTCTTTTTGGTTTTTTTTGTTTTTGTTTTTGTTTTGTTTTGTTTTGTTTTTGGGTCACACCAGCAGTGCTCAGGGGTTACTCCTGGCTCTATGCTCACAAATCGCCCCTGGCAGGCACAGGGGACCATATGGGATGCCGGGATTCGAACCACCGTCCTTCTGAATGAAAGGCAAATGCCTTACCTCCATGCTATCTCTCTTGCCCCACCTCCTGCTTCTTAAGATCAAGATGATCCACATTTTTCTCTAAGGAAGAAACAAGATGAAATTATAATCTCTTCCTGTACTTCATATTGGGAGAAATTATTGTGAGGAAATTCTTACTTTCCCAACAATAAATTATGCAGTTAACTTTTCTTCTCATTTTGTTCTCACCTTTTTCAGAAATGCTTTCTAAATAGTTCTTAACACTCCCTCATTCTTTGGATCAGCATGTCTGATTTCTTACCTGTGTTACTAGAACAGGTACTTAACATGTTATCAGCCTTAAGTGTTGCCCCACACATACTCTCAAACATGTATGATGGACTTCTGAAGATTCATGCTAATGATGCTAACTAGTCATTCTTTTTAATTAGCAACTCTTTGCCTTCATAGTAAAATCTCAATTATTCAGTAGAACACTTGTGATCTTCCTTCTTCTCCTTCATCTGTGAGTGTTTTGAGTCCAGAACTTTGATCCATTTTTTTGTTTGATTTTTTTTTTTTTGGCTTTTGGGTCACACCCGGCAATGCTCAGGGGTACTCCTGGCTCTATGTTTAGACATCACTTCTGGCAGGCTCAGGGACCACATTGGATGCCGGGATTCAAACCACCATCCTTCTGCATTTCTGCATGCAAGGCAAACACACTACCTACATGCTATCTCTCCGGTCCCTGATCCATTTTTGGACTAGCCCAGGTACCACATTTTTCTTCTTGGTCTTTTTGAATCATACCTGGTGATACTCAAGACTTACTATTTGTTCTTTGCTCAAGGATCACTCCTCAAGAACTTGGAAGACACCATGGTTGCCCAGGATTGAACCTTATTTGTCTAATTGCAAGCAAGTGTTCTACTTGCTGTTTTATTACTCTGGTTCTAACATGCACCATATTTTGTTCCACTGAGATGGCTGTTTGCTATATTTAGAAAAAAAATTTCCTTTTAACCAATTCCATCTCTTTGCTTAAAATGTAGAATGTAGCTCCTTCGTGTGTTTGTCCTGCTTTAACATTCAAGATTGTCCAGTCTCAGGCTTGTTCTTCAAACCCATATCATACATGTCTTGAGTATATATCCCACTTGCTTGTCTTTGTGTCTGCTTTCTTTTTATATCCCAGAGAAGCCATTGTTTTCTCCTAAACACTCGCAACCTTCCTTTATCTCCTCTTGCATTTTTTAAGTAAAGATTGTTCAATTTTATGTCAATAGTAACTCACTTAATTTTACCACCAGTTTCTTCTAGCTCTTCAACTCAGGAAAACCATGAATATTTTTATCCCTAGTTCCTTGATGTTGCCTATATTTAATTTATCTTTGTCTAAAAAGTGCGCATTTCCAGATGTGGCTCTCAAACAAACATACCAAAAATAAATAAACAATAACAAAGTAAAATAAAATAGATAAAAGGGAAGGAAAAAAGAACAGCTTTATTTGCTCATAAAATGCAATAATATTAAGAACAAACTTGCCCTACACCCCTTTTTTCATACACAAGTCTCTGAAAGTTAAAGCAGGTATTTAGATATCAAAATAGTGAAGTTCTAATAGAAAATGGATTCAGCATGAACCGTCCATCACTGTGTGCTTTACTGACAGTTTGTATAGATGGCAGCAGCAGGCTGAATGCTTCTGTTAGTGGAGTCAGATCTCAGCCCCTTGGATGACAGTAGGAAACCAGAAAATGTTGTGTGGGAGGATTTATAAGATTAACTGCCAGATGTAACAGAGCTCAGGAGACAGTGTTTGAAGATATGCTTATTGCCATGTATTGGTTAATAAAAGCCTAAATATGACTTGAGTATTATTTCTTAATTCTTGAGACATATAAACTATAAGAGCCTTTTGCTAAAAGACAAATACAAGGGAATGAAACCTTAAGTGTTTATACAACCCTCATCTTTATGTGAGTAATTTCAATTATTCAAGTTTCAAACCTGAGACTTATTAACTATTAAAATAGTAGAAATCTTGGGCCAGAGAGGTGGCACTAGAGGTAAGGTGTCTGCCTTGCAAGCGCTAGCCAAGGAAGGACTGTGGTTCGATCCCCC
>PVKC010003356.1:0-39312 GCA_004027635.1 Crocidura indochinensis
ATGTAAAGAATACTATGCCTTCAATATTCAAGAAGATATATAAAGTTCTATGGCTTTAGAATACTTTATATGCTGCTAGGAAATATGTATCACAATCTGGGGACTGAGGGACAAAGTAATTATGCATGGGTTCTGTTTTATTTTTCTTAATATTCTTTGGCTGAAAATTCAATGTTAAGACATCAGCAAGGGGACTTATATGAATTCTGTTTATGGGTGATTGTCCTTCCACTGTAACTTTACTTTGTCCTCTTTCTTTGCATCTTTGTTCTCAAAATAAAAAAATAATAATAAAAAAAAAGAATGGGTATTGGGGGAGCCGGGCGGTGGCACTGGAGGTAAGGTGCCTGCCTTGCCTGTGCTAGCCTAGGAAGGACCGCAGTTCGATCCCCCAGTTTCCCATATGGTCCCCCAAGTCAGGAGCGACTTCTGAGCGCACAGCCAGGAGTAACCCCTGAGCATCACCGGGTGTGGTCCAAAAACCAAAAAAAAAAAAAAAAAGAAAAAAGAAAAGAATGGGTATTGGACCTTATCAAATGCTTTCTGTGCATCTATTGATATTATCATGTGGTTTTTTTTCTTTTATTGATATGGTGTATTATGTTGATTGATTTATGTATGTTAAACCACCCTTGCATTTCTGGAATGAAATGTACTTGATCATGGTGTATGACCTTGATGAGATGCTGGATCCTATTTGAATTTTGTCGAGGATCTTTGCATCTGTGTTCATCAGGAATATTGGTCTGTAGTTTTCTGTTTTTGCAGCATCTCTGTCTGGTTTTGGTATCAAGGTGATGTTAGCTTCATAAAAACTATTTGGGAGAATGGGGCCGACTCAGGACCAAAGGTCGTTCGATTCCCAGCATTCCATATGATCCCCCAAGCCTACCAGGACAATTTCTGAGGAGAGAGCCAGAGGTAACCCCTGAGCATTGCTGGATTTGACCCCCCAAAAAAACCCAACACCTATTTGGGAGTATTCCTGTTTTGTTTTGTTTTCAATTTCGCACAGAGCCTGAAAAGGATTGGTAGTATTTCCTCTCGGAAGGTTTAAAAGAAGGGCCAGAGTGATAGCATAGTGGTAGGGCGTTTGCCTTGCATGCTGCTGACTCTGGACGGATCTGGGTTCTATCCCCGTGGTGTCCCATATGGTCCCCCAAGCCAGAAGTGATTTCTGAGTGCATAGCCAGAAGTAACCCCTGATTGTCACTGGGTGTGGCCCAAAAACCAAAATAAAACAAAACTGAACTCAGATATTTTCAAGACACCATGCACAACGATAAAATAAAATGGATTAAAGACCTTGATATCAAACCTAAAATTATAAGATGTATAGAAGAAAACATAAGCAAAACTCTCCATAAAATTGAAACTAAACGTTTCTTAAAGAATAAAACACCACTGACCAAGCAAGTGGAAGTAAAGATGAACAAATAGGACTACACCTCAAAGCAAGTAATGACCAGGTTACAAAGACTGCCTATGGATTGGGAAAAATTATTCACTCAATATGAGTCTAATAAGAGGTAAATATCTAAGATATTTAAGACACTGATAGAGCTTAACAATAAAAACATCTAACACTGTCAAGAAATGGGGAGAAGAGATGAACAGAAGCTTCCTAAAAGAAGAAATACAGGGGCTAGAGAGATAGCATGGAGGTAAGGCATTTGCCTTTCATGTAGAAGGTCGGCGGTTCGAATCCCGGCATCCCATATGGTCCCCTGACCTGCCAGGAATGATTTCTGAGTATAGAGCCAGGAGTAACCCCTGAGTGCTGCCGGGTGTGATTCCCCCACCCCCCAAAAAAGGAAGAAATACAGATGACCTAAAGGCACAGAAAAATGCTCCAGACCATCAGTCATCAGGGATATGCAAAGCAAACATACAATGCAATATCACTTCACAGCACAGATTCTAGCACACACCAAGAACAACCAATTCCAGGAATTTGGAAGAAAGGGATTTTTATTCACTACTGGTGAGAATGTTGACTGGTCCTGCCTTTTTGAAAAACAATATGGACTTTCCTCAAAAAACTAGAAACCTGGGCCGGAAACTAGAAACTGGTGGCACAGCGGTAAGGCCTTTGCAATGACCTGGAATGGACTGTGGTTCAATCCTCTGCCATCCCATATGGTCCCCCAGCCAAGAACAATTTCTGAGCGCATAGCCAGGAGTAACCCCTGAACAAAACAAAACAAAAGAACTAAAAACTTAAACTCTCATATGACCCAGCATTACTGCTCCTGGGAGTATAACTCAGAGGCCTCAAAATTCTATTCACAAAAGGCATAGGCACTCAGATGTTCATTGCTGCACTAGCCACAGAAGCCAGAATCTGGAAGCAACTCAAGTGTCTGAGAAAAGATGAATGGCTAAAGAAACTGTTGTACATCTATAGAATGAAATACTACTCAACTGTTAGGAAAAATGAAGTCATAAAATTTGCTTATACATGGATAGACATGAAGAGTATCATGCTGAGTGAAATGAGTCAGAGGCATAGGGATAGTCATAGAATGATTGCACTCATCTTCAGGGTATATAAAAATACACAAAACAATGAGAGGAGGAGGGGGGTAACTAGGGAAACTGGTGGCAAGATATAAACACTGCTTGAATGGTTAGGTATTAAAATATTATATGATAGAAATTTATCATCAACTTTTTAACTGTATCTCACAGTGATTTAAAACACTATAAATAAAAAATAAAAAATATCCATTCATATGCTTTTGGATGAATATGTCAAACTGAATGACATGATTCTACATCATGCAGAGTATGGTCCTTAAAGTATTAGCATCACATGCAAAGATGCAAAGCTTTTTAAAATTGATGATCTTACATGTTTTAACAGATCTTCCCTCTCAGATTGGAAATGTTGCTCTTTCAGATAGGATATGGGAAATTATACTGAAATGATCTCTGCTCAGTTATATTAAAATATGTTTAGGTAGAAAGCAATATTTGCCTAGTTCACCAGGTGTATTTAAGAAGTAGCTAAAATTCCTAGTAGATAGTATGTGTGCAAGTAATCTTTGTTAAATGATAAATTAATAATGAACCACTAGACTAAGGGTGTTTACTTAATCAAGTTGTTAAGTAACCACTGTGTTGAGATGGGCTCAGTGAAAGAGTAATGCTTACAGTAGGGAGAAATAAGATATGTAATTAACGCTTCTTCTGATCTTATTATTTCCTAAAAAGAGATTTTCTGCCCAGTTAAATGCGATTAAGCAAGAGAAGACATTGCCAGGGTAGGAAAAGGATTGATTTATTTGGCAAAAAGAAGTTACCATTCATTGCTCTATTCCATTTATATACTCAACTTATGAGATTTATTATCTGCTACTTAATATATTGTACATAGTATAATTTAAATAGGTCTTTTTAGTAAATCTGCAGCCTTCACTTTCTAGTAAAATTGTCCTTCACTTTCTTTTTCATGGGGGGCATACCCAGTGATGCTCAGAGCTTACTGCACTCGAGAATTACTCATGGTGGGGCCAGAGAGATAGCACAGCAGTGAGGCATTTGCCTTGCATGCAGCAAACAAAGGACGGGTGGTGGTTCAAATTCTGCATCACATATGGTCCCCCCGAGCCTGTCAGGAACAATTTCTGAATACAGAGCCAGGAAATAACCCCTGAACACCATGAGGTGTGACCTGAAAACAAACAAATAAAAAAGGAATTACTCATGGCAGTGCTCAGGCAATTACAGGTATACAGGATGCTGAGGATGGAACTCAAGGGGGTTAAACACAAGGTAAGAGCTCTATGAGTTGTACCATCACTCTGACCCTATCCTTCACTTTTTCTTTTTTTGTTTATTTTAGTTTTAGGTCCCATCAGCGATGCTCAGGGGTTACTCTTGGCTCTGCACTCAGAAATCACTCCTGGCAGTCTCAGAGGATCATATGGGATGCCGATTCAACCCGGGTCTGTCCGGGACTGATCTTGTGCAAGGCAAATGTCCTACTGCTGTGCTGTCACTCTGGCCTGGTCCTTCACTTTTATCTCTGAACTTTCTCTAATGTTTTTGTCCTTTCCTTCTCCTCACTTCCTCCTCTAGTTTAGTAAATTCATAACATATCTCACCTTAAATATTTAGTGAAGGCTACTCTGCTCTTTCTTCCACAAAAACTGTTCCTTTTGTGTTTCACAGTGTATTAGACCTATCTCTGTTATGCTGTATATCACATCTGTTGAAATCACATACTTGTTTACAATTTTACTATTTTTGTAATGTGTCTTCTTTATCATACAATGTGTTGTAAATCTTGAGATAGATGTTAATAAATGTTTGGCGATTAAATAGATTTTATTTAATATTCTTATTAGGCACTATAAATTTTGGACCATTGATTGCTTTGAGACATTTTTCCCTCATTATTTTTTTATTGAGAAAATGACTCATCTCAGTGGAAATATTCCCATTTTGTTTGTTAGGGTATATCTAAATCAAGATCATTTAAAAATGATCTAATTTAAAAAATTAGAGGAGGTAATGCTCCTTTTAGAATTTGTTACTGGATAGGCTAAGCCTGGCTGAGTACTTCATGACCTATTCACCAACACTGTAAAATCAGACAGATGATGCAAGAAAACTGACAGTTGTTCCCTATATCTTTTTAAAAGGCATGTTAGTTCTTGTCATGGACTGAATATTTTGTTTCTTCCCACATCCCTAAATCGAGACTGCTTCTCAGTGTAATATTACTAGGTGATGGGGTTTTTTGGTGGTGTTTATTTAGAATTAGATAAATCATGAGTCATGAGGGTGAAGTATTTGTGAAAAAAGTGGTGAGGCTGATTGTTAACTGTTGCAATAAGAAAGGGGACTTTACAGCTCAATCTCAAGCCTCTGCAACATAGTTTGAAAATTAACAGATTGTTGGGGGATGAAAGAGGTCGCTTTTAGAAGACATTTTAGTTTCTCGATTGAATTTAATTGTTTTTCTCGGTCTAGGATTGGATTTGTGCTGCACCAGTTGCTTTCTGCTTACACCTTGCTTTTCACTTTTGCTTTTATTGATTAAAGAACTGTCTTTATGGCTTTCTTTTTGTTTCGCCTAAATTATTTTTTTGCTTAAATTTCTTCTTATTATTGCTTTTTGCTTAACAAGGTAAGAACGTCTGAATGATGGCAATATAGACGTGTCAGATTCAGAGGTTAGAGTGATAGCACAGCGGGTAGTTGTTTGCCTTGCACGCGGCCAGCCCTGGCTTGATCCCTGGTATCCCATCTGGTCTCTTGAGCCTTCCAGATGTGGTTCAAAAACAAAAACAGAAGAGTGAGAGGCAGAGACGGATTTGACCAACTGGGGTCTTTATTGAGGAGCACTTCTGGGTGACTTCTGAGGGGTCTGAGGGTCTCCCCAGAGACTGCCAGAGCCTCGACTCACCTAGATTATATCATTTGCATCCGGTGGGAAGGGCATAGAAGCGGAAAGAGGTATGTTAAAATTTTTTCATCCGCCTTGCAAACCAGTTTGTTAGAGTGTCACTGTGGTCAATCCTTGTGAGTTATGGGAAAATATCTTGTTATCCTTTCATCGCTCTAACCATCACCCCATGTCTCATGACTATCTCTTCTCCTGGTGAAGATGGGTACTGCTGGGTTTTAAACCCCAGTAAGCCTTACAACGCCGTCACTGCAACTAATCACTTCTTGTTCATGGGGAACTTTTATATCAGATACTTGAGAGTACATCGCTAACCCAGAGATCCAGCTGTTTTTAGACCAGTGCTTCTCAATTATTTTCTGTCATGCCCCCTAGGAAGAAGAAAACATTTTTGTGCCCCGCCCCGCAACTGTAAATAGTATTTTTATTTAAAAAACTTTAACCTGCAAAACAAAAATATATAAAATAATTTGAGTTGATTTTTTGTTCTGTTTTTGGGCCACATCCGGCAGTGTTCAGGGGTTACTCTTGGCTATCTGCTCAGAAGTAACTCCTGTCAGGCACGGGGGAATCATATGGGACACCGGATATTCGAACCAACCATCTTAGATCCTGGATCGGCTGTTTGCAAGGCACACTCGCTGTGCTATCTCTCTGGCCCCGTGAGTTGATTTTTTTAATCAGAGGTGATGCCTGGGTTAATTGGCTACAATGAGCATGTTTTGCAATGCATCTTTCGAAGCAGGGTTTGAAGCAGGACACAGCAACTCTCAGCTCCAGAGACATACAGAGACATAAACACAGGGTTTAGCTTGTTATGACAGTGTTTGCCAAGGTCAAACGCACCCCCTTTTACGGAGCTCCTTTCCCTCCCCTAGTCCAGTCAGCTGTACATAGGGGAGGAGGTAAGGTGCCTTTTCATGGTGCCTTATGTTTGAGGAATCTCCTAGAACTGCTGTTCTTTTCTAGGGGACTTGCCCTCACCTCATAACCCTTTGTTTACAGGACAGGGCAATCATTTTAGGACAAGATCTCCTCAATATATACTTATTCTGGAATCTAATCAGTGCTTTACTTAAGTATAATCAATGCTGACTAGTAACTTACTATCTTCACATCCTTCTATGACAATTCAAAATTGAATGCACAAATGCGATTCATTTATAAATGAACACTGATAACCACTTAGCCAATGAAATTACCTGTACATTATCAGATTTACCTTTCTATCCTTACTGAAGATGAAGATGTTATTTTAGTTAATTAATCAATTATTATTATTATTATTATTATTATTATTATTATTATTATTATTTTGCCACACTGGCAGTACTCAGGGGTTGCCTTTGGATTTGCACTCAGAAGCATCTCATTCTCCTACTAAGTAGTGAGATTTTCTTTAAATTCTAAATAACTCAGCAGAGATCGCATTTAGTGCTTTTTAAAAATATTTCCATTAAATAAGAATCAATCCCTTTAAATATTAATGTCAGGCATAAACTCTTCCTTCATAATAAGTATTTTACTGGGTTTCTTTCCTTAATGATCTTTGACAAGGTTATAGGAAATGGTTTAAACAATCTGGTGTCTGAATTTTTCTGACCGACTCACTTTGATGTTCTTAGGTTCAAACTAGCCTTGAACCTTTGAAACTCTCCATTGTATGCAATAACATTCCATAAGCATTACTTTCACCATGCTTAGTTTTTAAGGTCTTAAATAATTTCTATGCATATAATAAATTAATGAATCTTCAGAGAACTCCACGTGATGTTGGTACTCCAGAAAGTAGATGATTTTTGAGAAATATTTGGGGGTGATAAAATGCTTAATTGAATGGAAGGCATTTAAAACAACACTATTATTTAAATTTTAATCATAATTTCATTTATTAAGTATTTCACAATTTGTTTTATATTTTTCTCTTAAAATTTGCTTCTATTTTTATGTGTTATTTCTCCTAAGGGTTTCTGAATAGATTTATATAATCTTAGGATGAATACTTAAACATTATTCATTATTAGACTTAAAATGTTTTGTTTTATTAGGCACTATGATTTAAAAAGTAATAGGCAAAATTACCTTCAAAATAACTGAGGTGGACATACTTATCAGAGACAATATAGACTAAAAAGGTTATGTGGGAGAGGGATGGTTTTAACTGTAAATAAGCTTAGCTCCCTTACTTCTACCATGCAATACTATTAGAGTTTTTCTTATAGAGATGGTTAAATATGTTCACATGCATTCCTAAGCACTTTTCAAAATGGCTGTGTGATTATTTTTTCTTCTATTAATAATCTATTCACTTTCTGTTATTATAGCTAATAATTTAAGCAGAATGCTTTTTTACATGTTGCATCTGATAATGCTTGTACTACAAAAACGATCAGAAATTACTGTTATTTCACTTGTTTTAATTTAAAGAGACATAGTGTTCAGTATCAGCTATCACTAGTAATCAAATGAATAATTTATAAATTTTTGACAGGTTTGATTTATGCCTCCAAACATAGATTCTTATTTGTTAGAGTTTATGAAAGAAATGCATTTTATTAGAGCATGCCTCATAAATTGAAAATGGATTAATGGAAAGGTATAAATGAAAATGTTATGTAACTACTTTTTGTATTTAACTAAAGACATAAAAATAAAAAAAAAATTATAGTTGCCAAGAAAGTTTCAGTGGTATGTGCAGGATGATAGGGATGTTTATGAATAGCTCAGACATTTTTAAGATATTATTTGTATTATTCAGAGTCTTGGCAAATACTGGAGTTTCAGTATATGCACAATCCCAGTTAAGTCACCTATAATTGAAATCTCAAATAGTTTATTCCTAGATCGCCACTAATTAGCCAGCATAGTTATTTGAGTTATTGAGCACACATGAAAACATTTCCCTGATGTTAGAGACAGCACATTGCCCTTATATCCCATTCTTTTCTTCTTCCTTTTGAGCAGGGTACATGGATACCTTGCTAGAGATTTGTTTTCCAGTTCTTGAAACGTGGTATTGTCATATCACCAAATTATTGCCTACACAATACAAAAAGAAGTAGAATTTCCTGAGAAGGAAATTATTTGCCATCCACTTTTCTCTTCTCCTTCCTATGATTTGAAAATGTATGTGAGCTTTCACCATGTGAACAGGTCAAGCTCTGAGTGACAGGTATGGCCTTTAGTTAGAAGGAATCTGTGCCCTTAGATAACTGTGGAGCACTCTAGGTTCCACTGAACTGTCATGTGCGAGAGAAAGGAGCTGTCTTGTTTGAAAGACTAATTGGGAGGTTTCTTATTTGGGTATCTTAGTCTGAATAAATTCTAGTCAATAAATGTATACCTTAATATTAAGTGAGTAATGCATTTTCTTTCCACATAGAATCACCACTAGCATTTTTGGGGAGCAAATTTGGGGATGATAGAGCAAGTTTTGGGAAAATAAAGGATATCAGTATTGAATGGAATTTGAAAAGTTTATGTTATGGTATTTACAATTTTTATTTTCTAAATTATAGAAGATTTAAAAATTTTAATTTCTTCTCAAATTTTCTAAATTTAAAAATTTTTTCTTTTAAGTACATATATTCATTTATCTGAACTAACATTTGAGTGCCTGCTGTATATTAACAAGGACTATAGGAGTGTCTTGAGTACATAGATGAATAGATAGAATGCGTGCCCTTAATGAGTTAACAATGAACTAAGGCAGATAATAAAGTACACAAACAAATGTGCTACAATATAGGATACAAATATAATATAAATATAAAGATGTTTCCAGGGGTGTAGAGAATTTGGAAAGAGGACTTCTGTAGTGGCAGTCAATGGTAAAGAATCCCAGGAAGACTTTATTATATGAGTATACTTGTGCTTATGATGAGATCAGTGGAAGAAGTGTGTAAAGGCAAGGGGTTCAGGTTGGAGGAAAAATTATTTGGGATACTCATAAAACACAGTAAAATCGATACTTTTCTGGAGTATGAGGTAGATGAAAAGCAGTGAGACAATTCTGAAAAAGAATTTTTTATTATTAGTATCTTTATTTAAACATCTTGATTACAACTATGATTGTGATTAGATTTCAGTCATGTAAAGAACACCCCCTTCACCAGTGCAACATTCCCACCATCAATGTCCCAAATCTCCCTCCCTCCATCCCACCCCACACCCAACTGTACTCTAGACAGGTTTTCCAGTTCCCTCATCCATTCACATGGTTATAGTAGTTCTCAGTGTAGTTATTTCTATAACTGCACTCACCACTCTTTGTGGTGAGCTTCATGAAGTGAGCTGGAAGTTCCAGTCCTCCTCTCATTGTCTCAGGATTTTTGCAAAAATTACTGTTATTTTTCTTAAAACCCATAGATGAGTGAGACTATTCTGTCTATTCTCTCTCCCTCTGACTTATTTCACTCAGCATGATAGATTCCATGTACATCCATGTATAGGAAAATTTCATGACTTCATCTTTCCTGACGGCTGCATAATATTCCATTGTGTATATGTACCACAGTTTCTTTAGTCATTCATCTGTTGAAGGGCATCTTGGTTGTTTCCAGAGCCTGGCTATTATGAATAGTGCTGCAATAAATATAGGTGTGAGGAAGGGATTTTTTGTATTGTATTCTTGTGTTCCTAGGGAATATCCCTAGGAGTGGAATAGCTGGGTCAAATGGAAGCTCAATTTCCAATTTTTGGAGGAATCTCCATATAGCTTTCCATAGAGGTTGAACTAGACAGCATTCCCACCAGCAGTGGATAAGAGTTCCTTTCTCTCCATATCCCTGCCAGCACCGATTGTTCTCATTCTTTGTGATGTGTGCCAATCTCTGTGGTGTGAGATGGTATCTCATCGTTGTTTTGATTTGCATCTCCCTGATGATTAGTAATGAGGAGCATTTTTTTCATGTGCCTTTTGGCCATTTGTGAAAAAGAATTTTAAGTCTCAGTGTGAAGGTGCCATGAATTATTAAGGGACGTTTTTCTGTTTTTTTTGTTTTGTTTTGTTTTGTTTTTTTGGTTTTTGGGCCACACCCAGTGACGCTCAGGGGTTACTCCTGGCTATGCGCTCAGAAGTCGCCCCTGGCCTGGGGGACCATATGGGGCACGGGGGATCGAACTGTCCAAGGCTAGTGCGGTAAGGCAGGCACCTTACCTCCAGCGCCACCTTACCTCCAGCGCCACCGCCCGGCCCCAGGGATGTTTATTTTTATTTATTTTTTTGTGGTTTTTGGGTCACACCGGGCAGTGCTCAGGGGTTACTCCTGGCTCCATGCTCAGAAATTGCTCCTGGCAGGCACGGGGGACCATATGGGGCACCGGGATTCGAACCGATGACCTTTTGCATGAAAGGCAAATGCCTTACCTCCATGCTATCTCCTGGGCCCCAAGGGATGTTTATTTAATATAGATGGGAGAATATTTGAAAGCTTCAACTCTTTTGTTTATCTATGGCCTATTTAGATTGTTTTTAATTAAAATATTTAAGCACCATGACTATAAACATGTTTGTAATTGGGTTTCAGTCATAAAAAGAACACTCCCTTTCACTATTGTAACCTTCCCAACACCAATATTCCCATCAACCTCCTCCCCTCCTTCCCTGCCTGTCTTCAAGACAGGCATTATATTTCACTCACTACCATTATAATGATAGTTGTTGGTGTAGTTATTTTTCTAACTGCACTCACCAATCTTTGTGGTAAGCTTCATATCATGGGCTGGTCTTTCAAACCTCATCTCCATCATCTCTGGGTATTATTACCATACTATTTTTTATTTTTCTTAAATCCCACATATGAGTGAAACTATTCTGTGTCTTATCTCTCTCCCTCTGACTCATTTCACTCAGCATAATAATTCCCATGTTCATTCACAGATAGGAAAATTTCATGATTTTATTTTTCCTGATGACTTTCATAGTATTCTCTTGTGTACATGTACCACAGTTTCTTTAGCCACTCATCTGTTGTTAGGCTTCTGGGTTGTTTCTAGACTCTGGCTATTGTAAATAGCACTGCAATAAATGTAGGCTTGCAGAGGGCTTTCTTGTATTGTATTTATATGTTCCTAGGATATATCCCTAGGAGTGGTATAACTGGATCATATAGGAGCTCAATATTTAGTTTTTTGAGGAATCCCCATATTGTTTTCCATAAGGCTGGACTAGATGACATCCCACCAGCAGTGAATGAGAGTTCCTTTCTCCCCAATCCCCTTCAGCACTGATTGTTCTTGTTCTTTGTGATGTGTGCCAGTCTCTACAGTGTGAGATCATACCTCATTGTTGTTTTGATTTGCATCTCCTTGATGATTAGTGATGTGGAGCATTTTTTCTTGTGCCTTTTTGAAAGCTTTAATTATAAGTTAGTGGTATAATTTAGATAGTGATTCAAAAATTTTACATTCAACCAGAATGTACTGAAGTGTTGTTTAAATAGTCTGATGGGTCCCCCTGCATAAACTTTTGGATTTAGTAGATCTTCAGTGGTACCCCAAGTTTACTAATTTTAACAAGTTTCCAGAAGATGCTAATACAATTGTTCTTATCCTGTAAACTACTGCTCTAGGATAAGTCTGTCAGGGGTGCCGAGGCAAAGGTAAAGGTGAAGTCCAGAGGTAGGTACAGCAGATACAGAGACTTTGCCCAGACAGGAAGACCAAATAATTGTAGAAGAGGAGCATATATATATATAAACATTTGGAAAGGTAACTGGCAAGGCATTAAGACTATTTGAAGGTGAGAGATTCTTGGGTGACACCCCCTGTAAGCACAGAAAAATCTGTCAAAGAGAGACCCCTGGTAACTAATTTAGAAGCAGTTGCATTGGAAGGGTGGGGAATATGAGCGCCCAGCTGGAGTGTGGAAGGGGTTGTTGGTTGTTTGTTGATTGGTTAGTTGGTTGGATGGCTGGTGTTCCTGGTAGTGGCTGTTTCTGTTGGCCTTTCTGTTTCTCCTGATTGCTGCCTGGACTTCCTGAAAGACTTCTTTGAAAGGTTTGTTTACTGGACTAATGATTTCGGATAAAAGGCCCCTGGTTTCTCTATCCCACCTGTTCACTATTAAACCCAGTTTAAAGAAAAACCCTTTCTAGCCAGAGTCATTCCAGCTCAGCCTCAGGTGGAAAGCAAAATGTTTACAGAGATAAATTACAAAAAAAGAATCAGATAGACAACTACAAATGATAAAGGCATATTCACTTTGTAATCTCAGACTGAGGGAGTAAAGGTTTAAGTGTAGCAAAATGACTTAGAAAGGAGGTTTTGATAGAATGTTCAAAGGAATGGGATATACTCACTGGACAAAATAAATACATCTGGAATTTGAGAGCAATAAGAAATATAAAAACACGTGTTTAAATTAATTACTGCATTTAAGCACCATGGTTACAAAATTGTTCATGATTGAGTATTAGACATACAATGTACATCACCCTTCACCAGGGTACATTTCCCATCAATAATGTCCCCAGTTTCTCTCACCTCACGACTCCCTATTGACCTTTGGGCAAAATTTTTACTTCTCGTTTGCTTTCTTTTCCTTTTCATACTGTGATTTGTACTTTTGTTAATGAGGGGGTACCATGGATTTCATTTTCTCCCCTTCAGAACCCAGTTCTTGTCTAGAGTGATCAGTTTCAACTATCATTATCATAGTGGAACTTTATCTACCCTAACTACTCGCTACTCTTTGTGGCAAATTTCCTACCATGGACTGGCACTCCTGGCCTTCATCTTTGTTGTCTTTGGATATTTTTACTATACTATATTTCATTTTTCTTATCTCCCACAAATGAGATTATTCTATGTCTACCTCTCTTCATCTGACTTATTTTGCTCAGCATAATACTCTCCATATTATACATGTGTAAGAAATTTCATGGCTTCGTTTTACCTAACATCTGCATAATATTCCATTGTGTAGGTGTTTAACTGTACTTTAACCACGCTAAGGCACTTGTTTTTCAGCTTCTGGTTATTGTAAATAGGCTGAAACAAACTTAAGAACACAGAGGGCTTTTCTACATGATGCTTTTGGGTTCCTAGGGTATATTCCTAAGAATGGTATTTATGGATCATATGGAAGCTCAACTTCAAGTTTCTTTTAAATAATATCTTTATTTCAAAAGTCTGGACCAGTCTACATTCCCATCAGCAATGAATGAGTCCCTTTCTCCCCATATCCATGCTAACATTGGTTGTTCTTGTTCTTTGTGATGTGTGCCAGTCTCTGTGGTGTCATATATGTCATTGTTGTTTTGATGTGTATCTCCCTGATGATTAGTGATGTGGAGCATTATTTTCATGTGTCTTTGGCCATTTGTATTTCTTCTTTGATGAAATGTTTCATTTCTTCTCCTCAGTTTTGGATTTGAGTTTGCAGAGTTCCCAAACTATTGTTTATCTGTGAAGCTGTGTATCCTTCCTTCATACATAAACTAAAGTCCAGCTGGATGTAGAATTCTTGGAGAAGTGTTTATTTTTATTTTTGTTTGTTTTTGGGTCATGCCCAGCAGTGCTCAGGGGTTACTCTGGCTCTGCACTCAAAAATCACTCCTGGCAGGCTCAGGGGACCATATGGGATGCCGGGATTCGAACCACAGTCTTTCTGCATGAAAGGCAAACGCCCTACCTCCATGCTATCTCTCCAGCCCCGGAAGTGTTCATTTTTTAAAGTTTTTTCATTATATCCTACTGCTGTCTTTGGCCTGAAAGATTGCTTGTGATAAATCTGCTGTAAATCTTAAAGATGCTTCTTTGTATATAATTTCCCTTTTTGATCTTGCTGCTTTATATATTCTATATTTATTTGTGGTTTTCGTCACTGTTACTAGTCTGTTTTGGGGTGCTTTTATTTGGGTCTCTTTTAGCTGGTACTTTCAGATATCCAGAATGTGGGTGCATCACTCTAGCTCAGAGAACTTCTCAGCAATGATGTATTAACTGTTGATTTTTCATTGGTGTTTTTTTTTTCCTGAGTCTCTGGGAATCCAATAATTTCTATTTGTTTCTCTTGTCATCTACTCACTTATTTTGAGGGTTTTTCTTGTTGTTTGTTTGTTTGTTTGTTTGTTTGTTTTTAGACCATACCCAGTGGCACCCAGTTGTTACTCCTGGCTTTGCACTCAGAAGTTACTCCTGGAAGGGTCAGGGGGACCATATGGGATGCCAGGGATCAAACTTGGGTAGGACAATATATTTCTACATTTTATCTCTGGAGTCTGTTTTTTTTTTTTCAAATTAAACAAAACTTAATTCCATCAGCCACAATTCCCAAACTGACCAATCAGGGCCATCTTCCAGAGAAGATGACCATACCCAAGGTCATGAATGAGATTATAAAAAGAGATATAGGGAGGCTCTAGCCTCTGATAATCTTTAAAGTGACTGGATGTTGTCTAGGGTACCTTCCTACTGCTCTCTTTTATCCTTTCCAATTGGTCTAACCAGGTAGTTTGGTGCGGTGCATGTGACTTATAATATGTGGTCCTTACAAAATGGCATTCCTTCTTGTTTAGAACCTAAGAGAAGCCTGACTTGTTGTACTTGCAAAATGGCATTCCTCTTTGTTCAAAAACCAGGACCCCACATTCCCTCCTCTTCTTATGAACCTGAGTCAAATCCTTCACTCTCCTTTAGATTCCTTGTTCCTATCACTGTCTATGGGCACACACAGGACCTTAGTACAAGCATCTTAACTCCACCTATGCATGCGGAATTAATTATGAAAGAACCTACTAAGAGCATTACAAAAAGAACAATCTATTGCCTAGCCAGGGCAGTTATCCAGGGTGGTTGAGTAAAACACTGTTCATACCAGGAGGTGGAATATTTCTGTTCCTGCAAACTGGCCTTTACCTGCTGCAGCATCTGCTGGGTGAGATAGTCTCTTTGTCCAGACACTTCAGGGAGTTCTCTTGGGTCTTCAGGAAAGGGGTTCAGGGTTCGGTGAAAGACAGAGACACACTCAGTTGTGGTGAATCATAATTGGGTGCAGGGTTCGGTGAAAGACAGAGACACACTCAGTTGTGGTGAATCATAATTGTGTGCATGTCTTTATTGAATACTACAGGGTGTATTTAAACATGAATTTTACAATTGAGAGACTGCCTACATCTGCTTTCCTGAAAGGTTAAAAAAGTTGTACTTTCTTGTTAGCAACAAACATCAGTACATAGTGTTTGATCTATAAGTTTTTTTCACAATAGATAATTCACAGGCCTTTAGAGTTGGTTACAAATCTTTTGAATGATAAGCTCCAATTAAAAGACAGTGGGGAATTGAGCCAGAGACTTCTCAGGGACCCAACGTCAAATTTTAACATCTCAACGTTTTTCAGTCCTAAGCTGAACCCTGAGTGTCAATTTTGATATAAAGTAAAAGATTATGGGGTCAGCGAGGTGGCACTAGAGATAAGGTGTCTGCTTTGCAAGCGCTAGCCAAGGAAGGACCACGGTTCGATCCCCGGCGTCCCATATGGTCCCCCCAACCAGGGGCAATTTCTGTGCGCTTAGTCAGGAGTAACCCCTGAGCATCAAACGGGTGTGGCTTAAAAAAACAAACAAACAAAAAAAGTAAAAGATTAGTAAGTTTGCCAGGTGTTCCTATGGAGGGCTCCTTTCATCTGAGTAAGCAGAACATCTTTTAAGAGACTAAATTTACTTTGAGAATTACAAAGTTATTTTTGTTTCTCTTGATACTAATTTTCTCAGGTAAAGTGATATTTAATCAAGGCTATATTTATGTGTACTAATTTTGTCATCTGAAAGTAAATGCTCAGCTATATATGTACTTAGCACAGCAGCAGGGAGATTTTTATTAGGTCAAATAAATGTTTGCAACCATTACTAAGCTTGAGAAATACCATTCTCATTTTTCAAGGAAGCAACCTCTCTTTAAGGTCTTTTTTTCAGCCATTCGCACTGAGGGAGCCCAGAGGGCCTAATGATTTTAACTTCCCTTAAATTATGGCGGCAGTATGTTTGACCCCCAGTCTATTCCCTTTTAGCCATACACAGTCAACCTTGTTTTTAAGAACCATAGGTCCAAACTCCTCCTGTTCTTCGGGGCCACTTCTGTTAGGGCAGGGGTCTCAAACTCAATTTACCAGGAGGCAAAGTCGGGGTGAGACAGGGCCGCATAACGGATTTCACACACACACACACACACACACACACACACACACACACACACACACACACACACACACAAGGACGGCAGGCAGGAGCAGCGGAAATGCGCAAAGTATTCGCAATTATTTGCTTACCAACTATTCGCAATAAAAAATTGCATTAAACATTTGCATACCCCGAATGGAACTGCTCGGGGTATGCGAATGTTTAATGTGATTTTTTTCTTACCAATGCGATTTTTATTGCGATTATTTGCTAAGTGAATAATCGCGAATACTGCGATATTTCGTGGGCCACAAAATGTTGTACGGAGGGCCGCAAACGGCCTGCGGGCCGCGAGTTTGAGACTCCTGTGTTAGGGAGTTCAGAGAGTGCACTATATGTATGCACAATCTTTGGCAATTTCTGGGGAAATTTCTGGGGAAGTCTGATCCTAGATTATCTTTTACTCCATGCTAGATGGTGGGTTTACACTGGCATCTTAAGTCAGTGTTGAACTGCTAACTCCCTCCGTTTTATTTGCCTTAATTGATGCTTCCCTACTAGGAAGCTAATCAGGGCACTTTTTTTCTTAAAGGATCTACTGATATTTGGGCCAGACAGCTCTGGTTAACAGCACTTCCAAAACTTTGCCTGAGACCTCCATACTTAGCTTCAGGGTTTGACTCCCTCTGAATTTTGGGTAATTGCTGCCCAGTGGCTTTCCTGACATATTCCTATTCTAGATATGTATAAAACGAAAATGCTCTCAGGGCAACTTTCCTATCCCAGGACCTGATCCTCTATTTTTTTTTTTTAACATGTACACTGAGGTAGCAGGAAACAAATTGTGTAAGTCAAAGTTTAGGGAGAAGAATCTTTGGAGTGACAGTTGACAGTTTGAGCCACAAACTCCCATCAACAGTCTGGATAATAGAGTATTCATTCTTGCTGGTGTGCTAAATTAAAATTTGGCTTGGACTCTAAGGCTCTGAGGACCATTTGAGCTGACAGAGAAGAACCCAGTTCAATGACAGGAAAATCAAGCAGTCTATCTATTGTTCTATTTCTCTGGTTCTTGGACTCACTTTAATTTCATGAGAGTGAAACAATGTATGAGATTTAGTTGGAACACAGCTTAGAATCCTTAAAGTAATAGAGTAACAATTTGACCAAGGTGAATTCCAATGTTTATGTTTGATGTTCATAGTCAAAGATGTGGGAAAGTACTATTCCATAATTCCAGATTCTTTTTTAGAGAATGAGAAAACTTTATTTAATCATAAACTAAAAATAACATGCCAGCTATACTATTTGTGTTTGAAAGTAATAAGCTATATAATCACAGTAAATGTCTCTAGCTTTGGTCTGCAAGCAGTAAATGGCAGCACACTATTTTTTAATGCTTTATGTAACCAGGAAATTCCCCCTGGAATTTATATGCATACAGAGCTTTAACCTCATGTTTAATACCGCTCAAGGACAAGTTATCAGCTATTTGATTTATGAACAATATGATACAAAACAAATGAAGTCTTATTTGTCACTCTTAGTCTGTAGGGATACCTGAAATGACTAAAATATATACTTACTCTTTCATCTTCTGTGAAATTTCTGTTTTGATATTGATGTTTATTTGAAATGATATGCCACAATTAAGACTAGAGATAGAAAATAACATACCTAAAAACAAGCCTCGATAAAACAGAAGAAAATAAACAAGCAAAAAATAAGATCACATGTACTTAAAAATTTTCTTGAACTCTGTTCAAGAATTAATAAGTAGTACCCCTTACCCATATTCCATTCACAAGACTTTTCGATTTTTTAATTTTTACAACCTATGTATGTTCTCGGCATCTGATGAGCTTTTTAAAAGCCAGCTTAAAATCTTCATTAAAACTAGTGTAGAGTAGAGGGTTAATCAGAGAATTTACATAACCAAGCCATGTCAAAAAATCAGCCACTTCGGAGGAAACAGTATAGATACTCAGGCCAACAATCAATTCTTTGATGAAAAATGGTAGCCATGACAAAATGAATGCACCCAAAATCAGTCCCAGAATGCGTGCTGCTTTGCGTTCCCTGGTACTAGAAATTTGTTGGTGTTCTCCTGGATGATCAAGATCATTGTCAAAGGGAGAGATCCTGATAGAAGTATGAATCTTTTCAAATTCTGTGGTGGGATCTGAATTGGAGAAGTCAGACACACAAAATGTCTGTGTAAGTTTACGGCCTGCAAAAGAATTTTGGCTCTCTGTGCTTCTGTTGCTTAAGTGCCGCCTGGAACCCCTTTTCTGATAAAGATTCTTTGCTGCATGGTAAATCCGGTAATAGAGAATAAGTATCAATGTCAAAGGGATATAGAATGCTCCAAAAGTGGAGTAAATGGTATAGATGACATGGTCATGTTGTATAGTGCACTGCTTTGGGGGTGGGTTGTGTTGGTGGTGGCTCCTCCAGAAAAGAGGGGGCATGGATATAAAGATGGAAATGGTCCAGATAGTGAGGACCATCAAACTAGCCCTTTTGGCAGTTCTTTTTCTGGCATACTCAATAGCATTGGTAATGGCCCAGTATCTGTCCAAGGCAATCACACAAAGATGGAGGATGGAGCAGGTACAGCAGGTCATGTCCACACTAAGCCACACTTCACAGATGAAATATCCTAGCTTCCAGTTGTCCATCACAATGTACATGATGCTCAAGGGCATCACCAGCACAGCCACCAGGAGGTCTGTCACAGCCAGAGAACAGATAAGGTAGTTGGCAGGCTGATGGAGCTTCTTGGTAGTGCAGATGGCCATGATCACAGCCAAGTTCAACAACATAGTCAGTGTGGCAATGATGGCTAGAGTCATGGAAACTAGCAGCTTCTCAGTGACAGTCTTGGATCTCACAGCCACACTGGCTTCTGTGCTACAGTTAGTGATGTTCATGCTTGTCCACTTTAAATTTGCATTGTAGAGATACTGTTGATGATTTTCTTTTAGCTGAAAAGTTAGATTTATATATTTGTCATTTGTAAGGAGGCTGTCATTTCTTCAACAAAGTTTTAACTTGTGTTCTATTTTTGTGTAGATGAAGAGAAGTAAATATAGCATTTCTTCTGAAAGGAAGGTCCTGAAAAATAAGATACTATTAGTTAATGAATGAAAGGCTATATATTGGGGGCCGGGCGGTGGCGCTGGAGCTAAGGTGCCTGCGCTAACCTAGGATGGACCACGGTTCGATCCCCCGGTTCCCCATATGGTCCCCCATGCCTGCCAGGAGCAACTTCTGAGCGAATTGCCAGGAGTAACCCCTGAGCATCACCGGGTGTGACCCAAAAACCAAAAAAAAAAAAAAGCTATATATTTTCCTGGAAAGAATATCTTGGTACTTATAATTTAATTTTGTTTATTTGGGGGCACACCCTGGGGTGCTCAGTGTATATTCCAAACTCTGTGCTTTGGTATAGTCTTGGCAGTGCTTGGAACCACATAATGTTAGAAGCCCATTCCTTTCACATTAAAACCATGTGCTTAGTCTTTTAATCTAACTCTCTGGCCCAGTGTTTATAAATTATTTATACATTTTGGGGCTTAATTTTTTTCTCTTAGTATGTATATTTTTCTTTAAAATACTTGTCAGTAAATACTTTTGAATTTCTAAAATGTTTAGCATTCCTGGCAAAAAATGACTTTTTAATTTGTATTTGTTCAGATGTATAAATATATGCAGAGAAGATTGTATATACATTTAGAAAAAAACACAACTTAAAAATACTGGGGTCTCTAGAAAAAAAAATACTGGGGTCATTAAATTGAAAACATTATATTGCTTATAAGCAGGTTTCAAACTAGATTTTAATGTTCTACAATAGATATTCAACCCCACAAATAATTTCGTGTAGCAATAGGATTGTGCAATTTTGTTTGATTATTTATATTTATAACTCACTCTGCACTTCTTAAAAAAGTATATAACTTTATTTGCAGCAGAATTATTCTCAAAGTAATAAAGTGAATCAAGTATGAAACAATATTATCATCATATTAAAACTTCTTCACATTAAGCAGCTAGTGTTAGTTTGATTAACATTTGTGATTTCTCATTTGTCTGCCTCTCTATCATAATCATTGATCAATTTTGGATAGTTATGGTGAAGCTTAAATTCAGTGAATATAGATATAAGAAAGTTAAAATGCAAAATATAAACATATGTTTATAAAAACTAACAAGTCAAAATCCACAACAGAATATTCATGGTAAACAAATGTTGGATGAAATAAAAGTCTGTAATCTGATTTTATAGGAATATGTTCAATAAATTCAATGGCTTTAGGACACTTACTAATACTGACAATGATTTTAGCAAAGAATGAGTGTAGCAGGCAAGCAACTATAATATGAAGAGTAAAAGCCTTTGGGTGCAGCAGGGTATTGAAGTCAATACCCAAAAAGACAAAATGTGTAGACTAACTTTGATCTATCTTTGAATTTAATTTTTCTTATCCAAAATCAAGTTTGAGTATAAAAATAAAGAAGAGGATGTGAGTCATGAATCTTTTTTTCTATGGAAAAATTAAAAATTTTTCATCGAAGACAAAAATTAAACATTTGTTTTTTAAATGTTCTGTATATTTTGGGGGGGGCTCACACACCCAGCAGCACTCAGGTGTTACTCCTGCCTCTACCCTCAGAAATCACTCTTGGCAGGCTCAGGGAACCACACGGATGCCAGGATTCGAACCACCATCCTTTTCTGCATGCAAGGCGAACACCCTGCCTCCATGCTATCTCTCTGGCTCCTCGTTTTTTGTTTGTTTGTTTGTTTGTTTGTTTTGTACATTTTGTAGTAAAATGAGAATCATTCCATCTGTTTCCATGATTTTAGTGTTTCTGTGGATTTACCAATTTTTAGATGTTTTCTATTTCTCTAATTCTTCCAGCATACTTCCTCTATTTTCTTTCCTATACATAAAATGTTTCTTCTACACTAGTACATTACCTCATTTTCACTTACCTCTTTTGTTTTCTTTTATAGTTTAAACTTGTATTTTTATTTGAGACACGTGTAGTGCATGAATTTTGTCATCATACAAATCTGGATTTAGATCCCAGTTGAGCCATTATCTTGGGATGACCTCTCTGTATTTCTCCTGGAGTAACATGTATTTATGCTTCCATTTTGCTATCTTTCTCTTAAATAGAACAGAGTTTTTTGGGTAAATATCATCCTTGGTTATGTTATCTTGGGTTCATCGGGTTTGTTGTCTAGAATGAATTCAATAAAAAGCATTTACTCTATGACTATGATATAGAGAATATAAGGAGTAGTGTGGCTAAGAAACATAAAAACAGAAATTTCAATTAAGTAATGGAGGCAATTTTAAAATTTATTCTGAAAAAAAAAAGTAAAATCAGAATAACTCTATTCCTTAGACTTTTTTTTTAAAAACTCCTCTTTTTTTGAAATTTCACAAACAAAGGTCTTTTTGTTGGTGACATCTTTTCCTCTTATTTTCTAGCTATTTTCAAATATCTCTCCCCAGGTAGCAAACTGGGTAAGATTTATATATATATAATATATATATATATTATATATAATATATATTATATATAATATATATTATATTATATTATATATAATATATATTATATTATATATATAATATATATATAATTATATATATATATAATATATATATAATTCACCTTTATATATATATATAATTCACCTTTGTGACTGCTTGGGTTAATTTAAAAACATTACAGATTAGGGATAATTATATCCTCACATCTTTAATGTTGTTTTCATGGTCTCTTTTGCATACCAAAGTATGCACTAGAAGTTAAATTTTGTGTTTTAGCATCCATACTCTGGATCCACATCCAGTTTAACGAATTTTGGATACACATTCAGCTTACCACTTTTAAATTTTTATTGAATAATATTACTTATAAAACTTATAAAATAAGTTTTTTCAATTGAATCAACTGAAAATTGAAATTTTATTTCAATTCAGATACAGAAAGTTGTTCATGATTGAATTTCAGTCATACAATGTCAACACCCATCCTTCACTAGTGTACATTTTCTGCTACCAATGTCATCAGTTTCCCTCCTGCCCTCTGTTTTTACTTCCCATTCCCACCTGTCTCTATGGAAACTATTCTTTCTATTTTTGTTTTGGACACTGTGGTTTACAATATTTGAATAACATTTATTGAAGTTGTTTTATATCAGCACATATACCATTTTAAAATGGATGGTGAGATCACTAGGAGAATACTAACAGACTGATCAATCTGAGAAACTGGAGTCTTTCAAAAAGGTAATGTCAGTAGGTAAGGAAGAATCTGTAGTGTAGACTTAGGAAAAAGGCTATAAGTAAACAAAATGTATTAAGTAATAAATTGTTCAACTATATAAGCACTGCTAGCAGGTTGAGGGGGAATACTGGACTCAGAAATAGAGATGACAGCTATGATCCTGACCAGTTTGTTACAGTGGGGAGAAAAGGTTGAAGGCAATGAAAACAAATTCTAGGGACCCGGGAGATAGCATGGAGGTAAGGCATTTGCCTTTCATTAAAAAGGTCATCGGTTCGAATCCCGGTGCCCCATATGGTCCCCCGTGCCTGCCAGGAGCAATTTCTGAGCAAATTCTATATCAAAAACTTTAAAGTATAATGGAAGTAATGTTTTTTGCAATTAGGGGGTTTGGGTCACATTTTGCAGGGCTTATTTTTAGCTCGGTGCTCAAGAGTCACTTCTGACAATGCTCAGGAAACCATATGCAGTGCTGAAGATTGAATCTGGATTAGCTGCATACATACAAATACCTCAGTTTCTATACTATTTCTCTGGTCCCATAAACAGGTCTTCATTTTCTATTTCTCAATATAATTTATTTAAATAAATTTATAATTCATCATTAAGATTTTCATTGGATACTTTACCTAAGATTCCAAAGGATGATCTTTAAGTTGAAAGGTGTCAAGTTAGCCACCAGTACAGAGAAGTCCTCGTCTATTGGCTCCATTCCTTTAGTTTCTCCATGGCCTCATGGTCTCCCTTACATGGGTAACAATTTTGCCAAGGTTGAGGATTCTTTGTTTAGGAACCTGTAGAGAAGTCCTCATGAAAAAAGAAAAAGAACAACTAAAACTAAAATATTAGGAGTATGTATTTGAGTGAGATAACTTACAACAAAACTTAAAAGTTATGAGAGGCACATGTGTGTTGACAGCATATGTAGTTCACATACATGTCGCACACATCTTTCCTCTTGAAATGTATATTTTTATGCTTCAACTCTAGGACATGTACTGGGGCTCTTTACAGCCTTTTATAAAGGCGTCACCTTTAGAGAAGGCTGCACTCTCCCCTAAAATATGTCATGGGTATCCTTTTGGGATTGTATTAAATAGCATAATGCTTTGGAAAGTATTGCCATTTTAATTATGTCAATCCTCCCACTCCATGAGCAGAGTATATGTCTCAATTTATTTGTGCCCTTTTTTTTTTTATTTCTTTAGGAAGTGTTTTGTAGTTTTCTTTGTATAGGTCTTTCACCTCTTTAGTTAAGTTGATTCCAAGGTACTTGATTTTTCTTTTTTTTTAATTTTTATTTTTAATTATGAAAACAAAGATGCAAAGAAAGAGGGCAAGGTAAAGTTACAGTGGAAGGATAATCACCCATAAAGAGAATTATCAGAGGTACCCTTGCTGATATCCTGACTTTGAACTTTCAGCCATAGAACATCAAGAAAAATAAAACAGAACTCATAAACAATTACTTTGTCCCTCAACTCCCCAGACTATAATACTTAATTTTTTTTTGGCCTTACAATGTGCAGTAATGAAGTTTAGGGGTTCCAAGGTATGTGCTGCCGCGGAGCAAAGCTGAGCAGCCGCGCTTTTTGGGTATGGGGTCTGGAGAGGAAGAGCGCCCAGCTGGTGTTGGTCTTAAAGTCTCTGGATGTCCAATCGCCCGGCTCGATCAGCCCCACGTGGGTTGCGTGAGGCTGCTGGTGCCGAGGTTTCTTGTTCAGAGTGGCTCCGGCAGAAAAGTATCAGAGGAAAGGCAGAGCGCCCGACTGGTGTTGGTCTTAAAGTCTCTGGGTGTCCAATCGCCCGGCTCAATCAGCCCCATGTGGGTCGCGTGAGGCCATCTTACCAGCTGCTGGTCCCGAGGTTTCTTGTTCAGAGTGGCTCTGGCAGAAAAGTATCAGAGGAAAGCGGTACTTGATTTTTCTAAGGCACAGTTGTAAATGGAATTTCTTAAAAGTCTCTTTCTTCTCTTTCATTATTTATATATAGAAAAGTCATGGAATTTATGTATTAATTTTGTAGCCTGCCACTTTACTATACAAGTCTATTGTTTTTAGAAGCTTTTTTAGGATTTCTAAATATATTATCCTGTTACTAATGAATAGTCAGACTTTGAGTTCTTCCTTTCCTATGTGAGCGACTTGATATTTTTCTTGCCTAATTGCTATGACAAGGACTTCCAGTACTATGTTGAGTAGAAGCAGATAGTGAGCAACCTTGTCTCATGCCAAATATTAGTGGAAAGGATTTTAGCAATTCAAAATTGAGCGTAATATTTGCTGTGGGCTTTGTAGAAAATTGCTTCATATGATGAAGAAATTTCCTTCGATTCCCATCTTGATTATTTTTATCATGAATGTGTGCCAGACCTTGTCAACTGCTTTTTCTTCATCTATTGCTATTATCATATGACTTTGATTTTTACTTTTATTGACATGGTGTATTATTTTGATTGACTTGTGTATGTTAAACTATTTTTGCAGACCTGGGATGAATCCTACTTGGTCATGATATATAACATTTTATTTTGATTTTTGGGTCACACCCAGTGGCACTCAGGGCTTACTCCTGACTTGCATTCAGGGCTTGCTCCTGGCAGGCTCGGGAAACCATATAGGATGCTGGGAATCAAACAGAGTTGTGTCCTGCCCTGGCCACATAAAAGGCAAATGCCTTTTAATAAAAGGCAAATGTGCTATTCCTCTGGCCCTGGTATATAGCTTTTTTATGAATTGTTGCATTTTATTTGTGAATTTTTTGTTGAGAATCTTTGCATCTCTTTTCATAAGGATATCAGTGTGTAAGTCTCTTTATGATGTATCTGCTTTTTTGTATCAGGCTGATGTTAGCTCCATAGAAACTGTTTGGAGGTGTTTCTTTTTCTTCCATTTCCTGGAAGGGCTTGAAAAGAATTGATTGGTAGTAGGTCTTCACAAAAGGTCTGAAAGAATTCACTAGTGACTTCATCTGGGTCTAGGCATGTTTTGGGAAGATTATGATTATCATTTCAATTTACTCAATAGTTATAGTTATGTTCAGGTATTCCAAGTTATCTTGGTGCAACCTTGGGAGAGTATAAGAGCCCAATAATTAATCCATTTTTCTTAGTTCTCTTGCTTTGTGACATAAAGATTCTTAAGGTAATCTCTGATTAGCCTTTGAACCTGATATACGTTATATATGATGTATAATATAATAGCATCTGTTATGATATATTTTTATATAACATATATGTGATGTATGTTATAAAGTTTTATGGAAAACACTTTGAATTACAAGTCATTCAAAGTTGGATTTCAGGCATACAGTGACAGTAAATTAGGGTCAATCCCACCACCAGTGTTGACTCCACCAGAGTTCCCACTGTGCATCCTATAACCCTCACACTTAGCATCTAAGCCTACATGTGTAACTGGCTCATTTTAAGTTTAGATTAATATAAGTTTAGGACTCTTGATTCTATTGTTGACTTTGACTTGGATATTTAGTTCTGTGCTTTTCTTTTGGGGGGCAGCAGGTCACACCCAGCAGCGCTCAGGAGTTACTCCTGGCTCCACACTCAGAAATCGCTCCTGGCAGGCTCGGGGGACCATATGAGATGCTGCGATTCAAACCAATAACCTTCTGCGTGAAAGGCAAACACCTTATCTCCATGCTATCTCTCCAGTCCCCTTGTTCTGTGCTTTTTCATCTCCACCAATGCACCTGAGACCACTTGATCCCTGAACCCCATCCTTATCTTTTCTCAATTATGTAGAAAAATGCTAAAATATGAAGTAAACAAAGTAATTCGTGTCCTGAGGTTCTATGAAAAAGGAGGAACCCCCTATCTCAAAGATAAAAATTAAGTAAAAAGGGGGTGGTGGCAGTTTTTGTTTATTTTTGCATAGGTACATCAAACATTGGAGAACTTAGAAAGGAAATACCCTTGGCCTAAAAATAAAACTGAGTCAGGCCGGAGAGATAGCACAGCAGTAGGACATTTGCCGTAGACACAGAAGGACGGTGACCCGGCATCCCATGTTCCCCCGAGCCTGCCAGGAGCAATTTCTGAGCGCAGAGCCAGGAGTAACCCCCGAGCGCTGCCGGGTGTGACCCCCCAAAACAAACAAACAAACAAACAACTGAGTCTCCCTACCCGTGATGCATCCTGTCATAAGACCAACTACAGGCTCCAGTAATACTAATTGTCCAACCTCAAGGTCCTTCTTCATAGTCCTAGGAACTTTTCACAGTTGTCACAGTCAAACTTCTATAATAGAGATCTTGGTTTTTGCACAGATCCTGTGTCAAAGTCAGGGTGTCATGGAGCATCTTCTGATTTCATCTCACCCTTAGGTGGCCAGGCAGGGAAACCTGCCCTGAAAGCAAGTTGTTGCTATTACCAGTTGTCAGGTTGTCATTTGAACCCACCCTGTAGCAAGGTGGTGCCAGGGCGGCATTAAGGTCTCCCCTGTTGGAAGTTTGATTCCTGGTGCTGGTGCAAAAATCCGTGCCAATTCCAAGGATGAAATCAAAGTTTGGAGTTGGATGGTCAATGTCCAATCAACTGAGCCCTCTGTTTTTACCTCCCATTCCCACTTGTCTCTATGGAAATTATTCTTTCTATTTTTGTTTTGGACACTGTGGTTTACAATATTTGAACAACATTTATTGAAGTTGTTTTATATCAGCACATATACCATTTTAAAATGGATGGTGAGATCACTAGGAGAATACTAACAGGTTGATCAATCTGAGAAACTAGAGTCTTTCAAAAAGGTAATGTCAGTAGGTAAGGAAGAGTCTGTAGTGTAGACTTGGGAAAAAGGCTATAAGTAAACAAGCTACAATGGGAAAGTCCATAAATTTAATCCTTCAGTTTCTAAGAAAATGGATCTTCTCTTTTCTCCATTTACTTATTGTATTAAATGGAATATTTAGATTCTATAACCAAGAGAGCAATTTTGCACAATAAGAACTATAATTATTAAGGAAATACTTCTAAAGAAGTATATAAAGGAAATGTATATATATACATATATATAAAGGATATATATATATATATATATATATATATATATATATATATATATATATATATATATATATAGCCTTTAAGTCTTTTGAGTAGTCCTGGGGGGATAAAATCCAGAGCACAGTTTTAACCTGTGACATAGCCTTATGGAGTCTGAAAATGGTTTACAGAGTCAGGGATCAGGCAGTGTCCACAAGCTGAGGGTGTCTCTGTTAGTGAACAACAGTCCACAGTGAAGGGAGGTAAGAGAAAAGGGGCCTCATAGAATCAATCAGTATGAATAGTGGCCTCAGCTTCTTCCTGGGACAAAGCAAGGTGGGCTGGGAAGCTGTCCTTTCACTAAAAGGAGTCAGTTGTCAGAAGGCTGGGGCAGAAGGAATGTTCTTGAGTTAAGAACTAAGAGTGAAGTGGGTTAAATAGGGAGACATAGTAGATCAGGGTTGAGAGGATCAGAGAATAGAAGAGGATTTGTAAAGTGGAGGTGGGAAAAGGAAGGCTTATATGTAACAGGGATTATATACAAAATAGACAGACATTATATACAATACAGATTAGACAAACATCAAGGTGTCTACCATTTATACACTTACACATACACAGACAGATATTGAAGATTGATCCATAGGGTGCAGTTGAAGAATTATGTGATTTGGTCAGAGCACTTAAAAAAATATGAGACCTACAAATCAGGGGGAGAAGTTTTCCAGTTCCTAGGAAAATCATCATTGGTGAAGGTAAGCTTTGCTGGAGAAATACTTCCAGGGTTAGACTGGAACAATATTAGAACAATCATAGTTTTCAAGTCTAGAATACTAAGCAATAGGGTAATGAAAACTGTAAAAGGAGTATACCACTGATGTCTGCTGAGTCTCGGGCATACAGGTTCCTTTTCTGATAGCAAACTGAAAACATAGGTATTGTGATGTAATAGTAAATTATCTCAAATTAACTAATTGAAAAAGGCCAGAGAGATAGCATGGAAATAGGGCATTCGCCTTGAATGCAGAAGAAACCGTGGTTAGAATCCCAGCATCCCATATGGTCTCCCATGCCTGCCAGGAGTGATTTCTGAGCTTAGAGCCAGGAAGAATCCCTGAGCGCTGCCAGGTGTGACTCAAAAGCAAAACAAAACAAATAAATCCTTGGGGGTTGGAGAGATGGTATGGAATTAAGGCATTTGCCTTGCATGCAGAAGGACTGTGGTTTGAATCCAGGCATCCCATATGGCCCCCTGAGGTTGCCAGGAGTGATTTCTGAGAGTAGAGCCAGGAGGAACCCCTGAGCGCTGCCGGGTGTGACCCAAAAACAAACCAAAAAATTGCAAAAATATACTCAATGAATGAACACTATAGCAATAGTTTATGGTATGCAGATGCCTATTCCAATGGTGTCTGTGGATATACCCATTAGATCATATTAGCAGGTATAATCAAAAGGAAAATGGGTATTGTGTCAAGACATTACTCTAATGAGCACTGTATTTGGAGTTTAATGTGAGATAGCACTGAAATGCCAAACTAGGGTGACCAACCTATATCTCCAAGAAACACTATGAACAAAATGTTACGAGTTATTATAGACACATTAAATTTAAGACAATAAAACTTATTTATAGTGGCACTGTAGTGGATATTCATGACTTCCAACAGATTATGCATCTGTTTCTGTAGATAAAAGCATTAGAACATTACTTTTTATCTCTATAAAATCAGTTGATTGAATGCCTGCTCAATCAAAACAGCTGTATCCGTTGCTGCAGGTCTCCTTGAATTATAAAAGAGAATATAGGCTTTTGTGTTTCTCTTCAGTTTGTTTCCTTCACCTCACTCCACTCTGAAGCCTATCATGTTCAAGACACCTAGAATTTAGACCATTGTGTTTCTTTGTGTATTCTAAATACACATAGAAGTGATATTCTGTATTTTTCCTTCTTCCCCTGACTTCATTTAACATAATATCTTCTACTTCTGTCCATGTTGTTGCAAACTATATGGTTCCATCATTCCTTATAGTCATATAGTATTGCATTTTATACACACACAACACACATATATAAGTATATATACACACATGCCACATCTTGATGATCCATACATCTGTTGTTGGACACATAGATTAAATCAAAGTCTTCGCTATTGTACTGAGTGCTGCAATTAATAGTGTTGTGCCTACACACATTTGGATGAATATTATTCTGTTCTAGGGATAGATAACCAAAAGAGAAATTGCTAGGTCATATGCCAGCTGAATTTTGAGTTTACTAAAAACACTGTATACTATTTTTGATAGGGGTTGGACCGGTTGTCATTTCCACCATCAGTGGATGAGAGTTCCTTTCTCACCACATCCCTGCCAACAGAGATTGTTCCCATTATTTTTTTTTATATGTGCCATCCCCATTAGTGTAAGATGCTATCTCATCGTTGTCTTGATTTGGATTTCTCCAATGATAAGTGATAATGAACTTTTTTTCCTTGGGACTATGAAGAAAGACCTTGGGTTTAGACAATTAATATGCCTGGAGCTTGTAGTTGTTCTTATGACAGGTTGTGTCATGGGTAGGAATACTCTGTGTCTTAAAGGCCAATGGTTTTTCTTTCTAATTTTCCCAACATTTACTGCACCTATGCAAAAACAAACAAAATTTGCCATGTTCCTTTAAAAATTTTTATATTCTAGATAATTCTCCCACCTTTTTCATAAAACCTTGGGACATAAATTACTTTGTTTTCCATAATATATTTGAAATTTTCTATAAAATTGAGAAGAAATAAAAGAGGATGGGGGCCAGGGTCAAGTGGTCTCAGTGCATTGGTGGAGATTAAAAAAAAGGATAGAATTAAATATCCAAGCCAAAGTTAACAACAATTGAATCAAGAAACTCAAATTATAACAATATAAACTTAAAATGGTCTTATTACACTGGCAGGCCTATGGGCTAAGGGTGGTGGTATAGGATGCACTCTGGGAACTTTAGTGGTGGGAAATCAGCACTAGTGGTGGGAATGGCCCTTATTCACTGTCAGTGTATGCCTGAAATCCAACTATGAAGGACTTTGTAAATCACAATGTTTTCAATAAAATTAAAAAACAATATTGAAGGAATAACACAAAGCTTTAGAAGAAGGTAGCAGTTTTGTGAATTAATAACCCTGAAACCAGATTTTCAAGAGGAGTTAGCGTTTTCTTTAGAAGGTAAGATAAATTTCTCAGCACCTGGCATTGAACTTGACTTTGACTCACTGCACCTATGGTTGCCCTTTGCTAAATTAAAAAAGGTTTGTTCACATGATTGCTAAGAGATCTGATGTGTTTAGCAAGGGATTTTATATGTTTTCATTATCAAATTATTTCTTGATATTGAATGTTCTATGCTTATTTGATGTTTGTTAAACATCAATAAAGATTTGAATCTTTTATTTATAAATGCAGATACTTGAACATCATAGTATCTAAAATATAACATTTCTCAACATCAAGTCAATATTCCCTTTCTTATAATAAAACACTTTTTTATAATAAAACACTTTTTTTAATAATTTTTATTTTGAGCAAAGTGGGCTACATATCTTTCACAGTAATATTTTAAGTACATATTAATATTGAATCAGGGGAATTCCCACCACCAAAGTTGTCCTCCCCTCGCCCCTAATTTTTGCATGTAAAGAAAGATCTTGTTGACAATAATATTTTAGGTACATGATAACTTAATATCAGGGGGATTCTCTTCACCGAATTGTTCTCCCTACACCTCCGTTCCCATCCTACCTCCCATATCTACCTCCCTCAGTCCCAGGCCTGCAAGAGTACATGGTCTCCTCTGTGCCTAACTTGCTACCCAGTGGTCTTACACCTTGATACCCGTGTGACCCCAAAACAAAAAACAAACAAACAAAAAATATTTCTCCTTAAAATGTTCTTAGTTCTTTTCATTTTCATTACATGTCACATTTGTAACATTTAATCTATTTCATGTAAATTTTAAAATGTATTAGCACAGAATCACTCATAATATTAATTTTTAAAATTATATTGTTATAAAACAGATAAGTTAAAAAAATTGTCAACATATTGATTTACAATTTTGTGAACCTCAGTTGAACTCTTTCCAGTTATATATAGGTATTCACATCTATAATAAAAATAAAATGTCTTTCTTATATATGGGTTACTAAAGAAACCTAGTCAAGTATATATCAGATGGTCATAAATGTCAGAACTGAGATTACATGATAGAACAGGATGTCAGGACCGGGACAGAGACACTGGTGGAGGAAAAAGAGCACTCCGGTGTCGATTTTGGTGTTTGAATTGATGTATGCATGAAAGTATACTTATTAGTATGGAAAATCTGATAACTCAATAAAAATGGCAATATAATTTTCTTTCCAAATTTTCGAAGTTCAGCTGAAAAGTAAAGGGGTAATATGTTGTCATATATGAAAAAAAATTTTCTCTGTAACTAATTTTAAATGGTTTAAGATCAGTGAAGATGAAAGTGATGAATAAGATATTCTTGTTAATATTTTAATAATAAACTAAATTATTTTATAAAGCAAAGGATGAATCTCTACAATTTTGCATATATTTGTTTCTACATTTGCAATGATATATATCCCATCTCTCTTCCTATCCCTCTCTCTAATCATATAAAATAGGCTTTATATAAAAAGGTTGTTTAGAATATGACTTGGAAGAGTAAGTAGATATTATTAAATTATGTGGTATGATATTCTCTATATTTTTGACAAGGTTTCACTTAAATCACCCAGCTTCATGCTATTATTTTTAGAAATTGAATATTTTATCATCTCTCTTTGTTCCAATTATCTCCCAAAAGCCTGAAGGAGCTCGGGATATTTAAAAAAAATTCTGCATAGTCATATTTCAGACTTCACTTTAAAAATTTCAAGAATCATTTTCTTTCCTTTTTTCTTTTTTTTTTTTTTTTTTTTGCACAGGGTTACTCCTGACTATGCGCTCAGAAATCGCTCCTGATTTCTTGGGGATTCTAGGGGACGCCGGGGATTGAACCAAGGTCCATCCTGAGTCAGTTGCATGCAAGGCAAATACCCTATGGCTGTGCTATTGCTTCGGTCCCTCAAGAATCATCTTCTAAAAGAAGAATAGGTAATTAGCTAATTGCACAAATTAAGTCACCAGTTTGATGGGGTGTAATGCATTTTCTGCTTCTGATTCCAGGCTCATCTTTAGAATCCTTCCTCCCTAAGTGCTACCTTTCTCATTTCCCTGCAGGTGTAGCTCCTGAGAATATTTCCCAGCTTACTTTCTGCCCACAATTCTCCCATCTCAGAGTCTGTTTCCAGGTGACTTAATATAAGACAGAATGGGAATGAGATGGGGCAGTGCCATTAAGTTCTGTTTATTTTTCAAAGATCAGAAGAAGTATGAAAGTTTGGAAGCACATTCAGAAGACTGATGCTTATAGGCATAACTGAAAGGAGAGAGTAGGTTATTTGACCATAGGAAGGAGAGAGAAAGGTGATACTATCTATAATTAAGAAGAAAAAATGAGTTATGACTTTTAATGAATAAAATTAAGCTACATTAATGCCAACATACTCACACAGAGCTTGAAAACAGACTTGAGGTTGATCCCACCTGATTCTGTCTCTGAGGGTTTATTTCTAGAGGCAAAGATGGAGGGGCACAAAGTGCAGTGGTATCACTCTGAGAGAAAGAGTAACATTGAACAAATTTCATTTTCTATGTAAAAAAGAAGAGTGATCAGTGTTGCTGGGTACACAAGTTTTAGTACTGACATTTTTAGAAATAAAAAACATCAAAATTAGGGGTTAAAGCAAAAGTACAGTAGATAGGGCATTTACCTTACAAACCAACTTATCTGGGTTTGATCCCTGGTACCATATATGGTCCCCTGAGCCCACCAAAAATGATTCCTGAGAGCAATATCTGTAGTAAAATCCAAGTACCATTGAGTAAAACCTGAGTTGCATTTGATGCTATGCTTAAGGGTTGCTCCTGATGGTTCTTGAGGGACCATAAGGTTGCAGGGATAAAATCTGTACCTCCTATAAACAAAGCATGCTCTCAGCTTATTTATCTCTCTCTAGTCCATAAAATTAATATTTTTCTTCCAGAAAAGTATACAAAACTTATACACAATACTTTTGCATGTGACTTATATTACTATATTGGAAATTGATTTTGACAAAAGAATATAAACTATTTTATTCATGAAAAAGTTAATTAAAAATGTTTGGCGACTTTCTGAAAATAATTTAAAATTTTTTAATTTTTGCAAGAAAAAGATAACTTTTACAAAGTAAATACTAGCTTTTGTCCAAATGAAAACTCCTGAAATAAACTTAAAAAAGAAATTGCCAAACCATGAATTAACTTTGTATAAAATTATTCTTAAAATGAGAATTATTTTCTCTAAAAGTTTGAGTTCGAAAATTTTCACTAAATTATCTAAAATTTTGCCTTTATTATGTTTAAAGAGTACTTAGAAATCTGACAATCTTTAACATAGCAGAACAGAACTTTACATTACTTTCATTTTTTTTTGAGTCAAGACAATGGCTTAATGCCCTGATTTTGACAAGACTGTAGCTCTAGACAAATCATGCTTCTGTACAGTTGATCAGCCATGCATAAAATCTGGCATATTGATATCATGTGTTATTTCAATAGTTTTTATTGTATCAAAGCAGTAAAATCACATATGAGGTTGTGTTGACGCAATGTGACTTCCAAAAATGATACTAATAATAGAACTTATGAGGTATCGATAAGCAAATAGCTTGACAAAATCCAAAAATTGACTGCATAAGCTCCTAGATGTTAGTTATTAGATTAATTCAATTATATATTAAAGAAGTATATGACCATTTCTTTATTAATTAGACATGCCAATAATCATCAATCAAATAATATATAAATGCATGCATAATATAAAAGATATTGTATATTTACTTTGGTAGACTTCCCATAACTATAGGATTGAACCCCTTTACCATGAGATTTGGTGGGGAGATCAACACTATACTTTTCTATTTAGCCTCTTTATTTGGTAATTTCTATTTTAGAATTCCTTATTTTTCTTCTTGCTACTTGTTTATGTTTCCATATTTTCACTTTCTTTTTTTTGGTTTTTGGGTCACACCCGGCAGTGCTCAGGGGTTACTCCTGGCTCCATGCTCAGAAATTGCTCCTGGCAGGCACAGGGGACCATGTGGGGCACCGGGATTTGAACCGATGACCCCTTGCATGAAAGACAAACGCCCTACCTCCATGCTATCTCCCAGGCCCCATATTTTCACTTTCTTAATTTCTCATCATTATCTAAACTTTTGTACTCCATTTTGTTCTTATATTCACTTTGTTGTTAATATTATACTTGTTGTACCAGGAGACTTTTCAGCAACAAAATTTAATAGAAATATTTTTTCCAAAAAAAAAAAAGAAATATTTTTTCATTAAGAACATTAATTGAATGTCTGAACTGGGTCAGCTCCATAGACTCACTCTTTTCTCAAATGAGATAAAAATACAGCCATGAAAGATTATGGCTACACCAACCATGTAGCAGAAAGCTGGATATCTCAGAAAGATAGGGAGGGCCAACCTCCTGCTGTGTCGAAGCCATGCTGACTACCTCCATTTCTCAGAATCACCATTTCCCTGATGGTTTTATTTCATAACTGACTGTCTATCATTCCTTTTGGGGACACATAACTGAGAACACCTCAGGTACATTGATCTTTGGCTGATATCATAAGGGATTTTTAGAGCTAGTGTCAGCACCCTCCCCTCATAGCTCCCTCCTTCTGGGAAGCCTGGCATCTGTAATCAGGCCCACAAATGCAGTCACCATATTTGAACTGGGCCAGCTCCATAGATTCACTCTTCTGGAATAAGACAGAGTAGGAAATTAAATATGAAGGAAATAAACTTAGTGGAGTTGGAAGAATTAAGTGTGAATGTATAGTTTCCAGTTCATGACATCTATAAGACATTCTCTAGATGTATGCGTGAATTTATCTATAGCTGTGTAGCCAGAGAAAAAGGATAGAGCTCGCTCTCTAATTCTCCTTAATTTTTCCCTTACCCCTTCCCTATCACTAATTAACATTGTAGTTTATAATCTTTCATATCCATTGTCAATCCTCAGCACCCTGTCATCAGAAACAACAGTAAAACACAAAAACATAAGGTAAAAAAGGACACACTGGTATATTCAAATTATGATATATTGATATCAGCACAAATAAAAATGATTTTGATACTAGAGATATGTTTCAATGGGCTTGAGTACTTGCTTTTCAAGTGGAAGATCCAGGCTTTATTCACATCAATGCATGGTACTTTGAGAACTGTTCAATATGGCAACAAAGGCATAGTAGGTAAGGTGCCTATTTTGCATGTGACCGACCAGAGTTCAATATCTAAAACCCCATATGATTAACCCCATAAATCCCAGCAGGAGTTATTGCTGAGCACATATCCAGCAGTAAGCCCTGAGCACTGTTGGTTGGCTCTCAAACAAAAACAAAACAGAGATACTATTTCAGATATAGTAAGTTTTATATAGCCCATGTCTTCACTACAAAAGTCATAACGAAGGTATTTTGAATGAAAAAATGGGAATATTTACCTGAGAAAATCATTCTAATAAAAAGGGTGGGTAGAAACAAGTGAAAAAATGTCCAGAAGTATAACAAAAGAAAATAAAAATGTAATTATATAGTAAGACTCATATGCTATAGTCACCCCAATTATAAGTTGCATGAATTCATCAAATAAAAGATAATGTAGCTGAATACAGTGATGGATAGGAAAATGCCAAAATCCATTTATAAGATGCATGCAAACATCTCACTTTAACCAGCAGTGGAGAGAAAGGACTGAGATTTTCTTCCTTTTTCTCATTTCTGATAAAACAGAATTTTAACCAATTCAAGTAATAAAAGACAAAAGTGCATATGTTCAGGACTAGAGTACAGCAGGTAGTGTTTTCGCCTTACACATGGTCAACCTGGATAACATCTCTGGCATCCCACTTGGTCCCCAGAGACCTGTCAGGAATGATTTTTGAGTACAGAGTCAGGAGTGAGTCTTGAGCACTGCCAGATGTGATCCCATAACAAAAACAAAATGGATATGATCCAGGATTATATGGGTTCATACCATATCAAGGAACTACAATCACCATTAATGTGTATGCCCACATTGGGGCATCCAAATATGAAAAATTAAATTGTTAGCTGACTGCAAAGGAGCACATTAATAACAAAACATCAATGAATTATAAAGATTTTATCAAACCACTTACAGCAATAAACTATTATCTAAGCAAAAATTAATAAAAATAACCTTAACTATAGCAAGCAAAGAGATTGATTTTATAGAATATATCAAAGTTTTCAGTTCCCCCATAAATACAAATTATTCTTAAGTATACTTAAATCTTTCTCAAGAATAAATCATATTCAAATAGCAAGTAGATACAGTCCTGCAATAATAGGGTTTTCTCCTTCATAATCTCAAGGAAGTCATCTGATGCTTCCTTTATCTCAGTGAAGGGAAAATAAAATGAAGACCAAAAGTCATGGTATTATTAAAAATGATATGATTAACAATCAATATGACAGAACAAAATCCAAATTTTCTCCATCATAGAATGCCTGTGAGGTACCCCTCCCCCAATGCTCTATGGCCTATGCTAATATCGCCTGAATGGTCAAACCCGCCCACACCTGGAAGGGGTCTATGGTTTGGAATAAAGAATATAAGGTGTTGCCTAGGGAGAAGGGAAGTCAGAAAAGAAGAAAGGAAGCATGGAGACAGAGAGCTCCTGAGAGAAAGAGATGAGTTAGGCAGACATGGCATAAACTCTACACATTGCCGATAGGGCCATGGAATAAACAGAGCTGACTCCCCTGAAACTTAAAAAAAAAAAAAGGGGCCATAGAGATAGTATGGAGGTAAGGCATTTGCCTTTCATGCAGAAGGACGGTGGTTCAAATCCTGGCATCCCATATGGTCCCCCTGGGCCTTCCAGGAACCATTTCTTTCTGAGCGTAGAGCCAGGAGTAACCCCTGGGCACTGCCGGTGTGACCCAAAAAATAAAAAATAATAAATAAAATAAACCTATCAGAAATTGATGATAAAAATGATGATTCAGGGGCCGGAGAGAGAACATGGAGGTAGGGTGTTTGCCTTTCATGCAGAAGGTCATCGGTTCAAATCCCGGCGTTCCATATGTTCCCCTGTGGCTGCCAGGAGCAATTTCTGAGCATGGAGCCAGGAGTAACCCCTGAGCACTGCCGGGTGTGACCCAAAAACCAAAAATATAAAAATAAAAATAAATAAAACTGATGATTCAAATGAAAGCAGATAAATAAAATATAAAGAAAAATAGGATTAAAGTTTGACAATAAAGTCAAAGCCATAAAACATATAGAAGATATAGGTGATATACTGCAAGACTTCAACAACGAAGTTGTCTTTGGCACCTCAAATTCATTTTGTAAAAAAAAACCCACAAAAAAGGAATAGAATTACATTATGTTAAAGAAAGAGAAACTACCATGAAAAAAGACAGATAACAATTAAAAGATATTTGCAAGTGAACATCTGAAAAGAGGTTACTTTTCAAAATATATAAAATTATTCACACAATATAATAACAAGAAAAGCAACCCAATTAAAATAATAAATGGGTAAAAACCAGAACCGACACTGCTACAAAAAATACATATAGATGGACCACAGACACATGAAAAAACATTAAGCATCAATTATCGTTAAGAAAATACGGGGCTGGCTATCCTTTCTTGAGCTGGAGACAGGGTCTACCCAGCATGGGCTCGGGAGGACTCATGCGGACGGCCTTCTCTCTAACTTGGGTGTGCTGGGGGGTCTCGATAGGCTCCTAGCGCCCCCTCTTCGGCCCCGGCCTCCAGGCCTCCTGGGGTGGAAACCGCGCGGGGGCGTTAGCACTGTTTTATATTAAGAATATTCCCCATCCTTATGTTATTGCTTGTGTATCCAGAATGTCTACTTGTATTCTGCCCTTTCCCACTCCCCTACAAAACTTATTTTTTACTCCTTTACTCTTACCGTCCCAAACACCACTAACCCACATTACTCCTTTTAACTTCAGTGCTTCAGAATCCTAATCACAGACCGATATCATGTGTTGTGTTTAACAACCCTGAACTATTTCAAAAGACATACAATGGACACGAATTTTTTCAAATATCCTTTTTTTTCCCTCTTTGACATCTATAAATCTTACTAAATATTCTCTTGACAAAGACGATTCTAACCACTTTTTTTCTTCACTTTATGAGTTGTTCAATAAGTAATTCTGGTGATAGAATCCCCCAGTTAATGCTTTGGATTGAACCATGTCATTGAGCTTGTTGGACTTGTTCTTGTGCTCCCCATATTC
>PVKC010003357.1:0-39354 GCA_004027635.1 Crocidura indochinensis
TCTGTTTGCCTTTTTTTTTGGCGCGTGCGTGCGTGCGTGCGTGCGTGCGTGCGTGCGTGCGTGTGTGTGTGTGTGTGTGTGTGTGTGGTTTAAAATGCTTATGATGAGATGAACAAAAAGTTTTTCTCGGACATAGTTAGCTTTTTACTGGGTATTATGTTTCTTTCATTGTGTTTCAGTTTCTGTTTTTAGCTATATTCTACTTGTTTCTCTGGGGGGTGGGAGCATAGGCAGTTATGCTTAGGATTTCACTCGGGGATTACTCTCAGCAGTGCTCAGGAGACCATATTGGGCTTTGGGGATCAAACCCAGTTGGCCTCATAGAAAGCAAATGCCCTGCCAGCTGTACTGTCTTTACAGCTCTTTATTTATTTTTATTGTTACTCTTTGGGCTATATCTGGTAGAACTTAGGGGTTACTCCTACCTCTGCACTCAAGGTTCCCTCCTTGTGTATTCATGGACCTTATAGGATGACAGAGATCAAACCCAAGTCAGCCACATGCAAGGCAAATTCCCTACCCACTGTACTATTGCTTTGACTCCAAGCCTTTATTTTACTTTTTAAAGGTAAAAAATTTCAGAGTAACATAAATTGAGTTGGGGAATAGGGAATTAATTTAAGGAATTTATCCATGTTAAAGTCTGGTTTTCTCAAATACTGTATTTTGTTTTGCAGGGATTTGTTTTAGCTGTTACTATTACAAGAGAAGCCATAGATGAATTCCGACGTTTTCAGCGTGATAAAGAGGTGAATTCACATCTATACAGCAAACTTACAGTAAGAGGTTAGCATGACACTCAGCATTTGTTCAAGCATTGTTTTCAGAAATAATAATAGTATCATTTGATTCTATATTTATTCTAATTTTTTTGTTTGTTTTGAGCCATACCTGGCAGTGCTCCTGGCATACCTTGGCCCTGTGCTCAGGAATCACTCCTGGTGGCCTTGGGGGACCAAATAGGGTAGCAGAGGTTGGAACTTTCTTTTTTGATTTGTTTTGTTTTGGGGCCACATCCAATGGCATTCAGGGGTTACTCCTGGCTCTGCACCCAGAAATCACTCCTGGCAGGCTTGGGGGACCATATAGGATGCTAGGCAATGAATCAAGGTCTGTCCTGAGTCAACTGTGTACAAGGCAAACACCCTGCCATTGTGCTATTGCTCCTGCCCCTGAGAGGTTGGAACTTTCTAACAGAAGTACATTACATATAATTTCAAAGTGGAGTTTCCAGTTTCTAGATGCTGAGACGTATCAGTGACTACTTACTTATCTAGGGTCCCATCAAAGTCAGTACAGGAGCAGGTCCTGTGACACTGGGGAAGCCCAAGTGGTTTCACAGACATTTCTTTTTATATATATATAAATTTTTTTTTAAATTTAAACATACATGATTGTGTTTAGGTTTCAGCCATGTAAAGAACACCACCACACCACCCATCACCAGTGCAACATTCCCATCTCCAATGTCCCAAATCTCCCTCCTTCCCACCCTACCCCATCTGTACTCTAGACAGGCTTTCTATTTCCCTCATACATTCTCATTGTTAGGATAGTTCGCAATGTAGTTATCTCTCTAACTAAACTCATCCCTGTTTGTGCTGAACTTCATGAGGTGGGCTGTAACTCACAGATATTTCTTTGAGCATGCTTCCTTCTCTCCACTCTCCTAAATTCTGGTTTAAACTTTCCTTTAAGATGTGGCTCCAGGCCCTAGTACTTGCACGATACTGTGTACCCAAGTCAGTGTTCTAATCCCAATGAGTCTCTTTTTCTTGTTAAGTCTTTTCAGGATACTGCTGTATGTGGGCCTCCATCTCTAGAAAAGGAGCAGTGTATTAGGGAACAGTGGACCAGATCTCACAACCAGGAGTAGACACAGATAATTGACAAAGAGACACCAATAATGAGGAAGACAGAACAAATGAGCATTCACAGCATCTTGGGCGCCTCTTCAAAAGTGAAGGAAGTTTAGGGTGATGGCTCACAGGCTCGTCCCAGTTTCAGCTCTTGAGTGAGACCCAAACTCCTGAGTTCTCAAAAGTGGCCCCATCAGACACCTGTACAAGAGCAGTGTGGGGTCCATTCACACACCAGGTTGTCAGGAGCACTCAGCTGGGCAAGTGTGGCTAAAAGGAGATTTACTGGCCCCTCACACTGCCAAATCAGGTTAGGGTGGATGCAGGGTGTAGATTTATTTATTCAGAACAACCCCAGTAGTCAAAAAACTTTCTGTGGCTTAGACTATTTTTCTTTTTCCTTTTTCTTTCCTTTATTTTGGGGGTGGGGGTAGGGGTGGGGCCAAACTCAGTGGCACTCAGGGTTCCTCTTTTTTTTTTGATTTTTGGGCCACACCCGGTGACGCTCAGGAGTTACTCCTGGCTATTCGTTCAGAAGTCGCTCCTGGCAGGCACGGGGGACCATATGGGGAACCGGGGGATCGAACCGAGGTCCGTCCTAGGTTAGTGCAGGCACCTTACCTCCAGTGCCACTGCTCGACCTCCTCAGGGTTCCTCTTGACTCTGCAATCAGAAATAGCTCCTGGCAAGCTCAGGGAACCATATGGTATACTATGGATGGAGCCTAGGTCTGTTCAGGGTTTGCCGCATACAAAGCAAACACACCCTTCCACCATGCTATCACTCCAGCCTTGGACTATTTTTCGTAGAAAGGTAAAAACTGTCCACGTAAAATATTCTGTTCAGTGGTTTTCTCTGATACTTATAAAACCATGACCAGTAGCTACTGAGTGTGTGGGGTGAGAGGCAGAAGTGGGACTGCCACACCTGGCAGTGCTCAGGGTTACTCCTGTCTCTGCACTCAGGAATTACTCCAGGAGGTGACAGGAACTATATGGGATGCGAGAGATTGAATTCAGGTCAGTGTGTTCAAGGCAAGCCCCTCCCCCAGGACTCTGTCCAGTGTGTATTAACTGGGTTATATCTCTGGGTCTTATTTTTTCTTTCCTGATAGTCTGCTCTGATGATGTGTCTGAGATCACTCTCCTGACACTCAGGTCTGGGGCTGCTTTCACTCTGTTCTGTGTGGTCTGCAGCAGGTCTATAATCCTGCACAGAACTGTCAAGTTTTTACAGTGCCATTTTTTGAAAAGACTTCTCTTGCTTGAATTGAAAAGTTATTGAAAGGCTTTGCTGATTAAAGTTTCGGCAGGAAAAGTCATAAACTTTTCATTTTTGGAAAAGAGATCTCCAAAACGAGATGTCACTTTGTCTTTAGAAACAGAAGTGGCATGGTTTAGTGAAATTCTTTTTGTGATGGCGTGTGTAGGGCAAGCTCCTTACCTGCTGTGTCATTGCTCTGACCCTTAATTGATAGTTTCTCTCTTCTCGATATTTTTGGAGATCTGTTGTTTGTTTTTTGTTTGTTTCTTTTGTTAATTGAATCACCATGAGATACACAGTTACAAAATTATTAATAGTTGAGTTTCAGTCATACAGTGTCCCTACTTTCCCCAACCCCCCAGCCTATCTCTGTGGCAAACAATACATCATCCCACCCCACCCCAACTTATTTTCTTTTGAGCACTGTGGTTTGCAATACTGTTAGTGAAATTATCATACACACCACTTTCCTTCCTTTCAGTACCCAGTTCTTGTCCATAGTGATCATTTCCAACTCTCATAGTGGTACCTTCTCTTACCTAACTGCTTCCCCCCACTACTTGTGACAAGTTTTCTACTCTGGGCTGGTCCTCCTGATCCTATCTCTACTGTCTTTTTATATCACATATGATATCATCTGTCTATCCCTTACCTCTGAGATTTTTCACTCAGCTTGATACTCTCCATATCCACCTATGTATAAGCAAATTTTATGACTTATATTTTTCCTGTTCCATAGGAAAAATCAACTGCATGGTATTCTACTGTGTAGATGTACCACAGTTTCTTTATTCATTCTTCTGTTCTTGGGCACTTGGGTTATTTCCAGATTCTGGCTGTTGTAAATGGTGCTGCATTGAATACAGGAGTACAGATATCTTTCTACATTATGCTTTTGGGCTCCTACAATATATTCCTAGGAATGGTATTGCTGGGTCTAAAGAAAACTCAATTTCTAGTTTTTTTGAAGAATATCCCAAGAATATCTGTTTTGTTTTCCCAAAAGGCTGGGCGAGGGGGCCAGAGCCTAGTACAGTGGGAAAGGCACTTCACTTGCACGTAGTCAACCCAGGTTCTATTCTCTGCATCCCATATGTATCCCAAGATTACTTTCCTGGCAGCAGTAATTCCTAAGTGCAGAGTCAGGAGTAACCCCGGAATACCACTGGGTGTGGCCCCAAAACTAAAACAAACAAAACCAAAAAGATCAGTGGGTATTATCACCAGCAGGAAGGAGAGTCCCATTGCTTCATCCTACACCCACGCCAGCACTGGGTGTCCTTATTCTTTTGGACGTGTGCCCATGAGATCTGTGTGCAGAATGTCCTGTATGCACATCATCCACCTAGGGTACCCTAGACAAGTTGGATATGCTCACTACTTCCATAGCCTGCTCTAAGGCCAGTGTTTCCACATGAAGTTGGTGCCAGTGAGATCGATCCAGTGTTGACAGGTGTGTCCAAGCCTCCCATAGCAACTGAGGCTCTAGTACCCACCTACCAGGGAGTGGCCTAACCTCATTCGACTTCTGTTGACTTTACAGCCAGGGTTCACCTATTCCTGAAGCATGTTCAAATTTATGTGTTGCGCTAATACATTGTAAAAGTCCCCTTGACATCTTCCAAATGGACATCTTTGGCCTGATATTCTGTTGTGAATTTTCTCCTGGTGGATGGCATGCTATATTTTTGTGAGAAAGAGTATTTTTTAAATTATATATAATTTCAGTCCACATTCTGTGGTCCTTAGAACTTAACTTCTGACTCTGCTCAGGGATTACTCCTAGTGTTTAGAAAACTATATGAATGTCAAGGGTCAACCCAGGCTCTGGCACAGCAGCAGTTTTTTAATTGTAATTAAGCTTAATGTGTCAATATTTTCTTCAGTGGTCTTGCAATGAAGCTTTGGGTACTTCTCATTTTTTTCCTAATATATATGTGTGTATATATATATATATATATATATATATATATATATATATATATATATATATATATATTTAATTCCAGTTGAATGGGGCGCATGATTGTAAAGACCATTTAATGACACATTTTCATTTTACAGGCAAAAAATATGTTTTTGTTTTGTTTTGGTTCTGGGCCACTCCAGTTGGTGCTCAGGGCTAACTCCTAGTGGGGCATAGGGGGAACATATGGTGTTCTGGGGATTGAAACGAGCTGGCCATATGCCCGGCAAGCATCTTACTCACTGTATTCTCTCTCCAGGCCCAAAAATGACTTTAACAGTGGTTACCAAAATGTGAAAACAGATTGTGTATTCTAAAACATATTAACAGAGGGAGCATGGCAGGCTATGGCTTCAGATCTTAGAACATGCCAGCTATTCTGTGTGTGTGTGTGTGACTCCTGAGAATTCTTTTCTGCTATTTCTCACATATGGCTTAAGAAAACATACAATTTATAGGTGTCACTCTACATGATGATACACCCACCCTATGGAACAGTCACTCTTCATAACTTTACCCCATGTGCAAGAGTCACTAGTGCTCTGTGACATTACACCCTATGGAAGAATCACTTTCCATGATGTTACACTCTGTGGAAGAGTCACACTCCATGACAATATACTGTGTAAAAAAGTAATGCAGAAAGTAATTCATAGTCCAGAAGGTAGCCTGCTTTTTCTTTGCTGATCTAGTTTGTGGGAGGCGATTTTTTTTTTTTACTGTAGTTTTATTTTTAGCTTTTTTCCTCTCAGTGTCATTCTTAATACTAATGTGAATGTTGTCAGCAGTGATCAAAGTAGAACTCTTGCTGGTGTAGCACTAGTCATCGGATCATTTTATTTGATACTGGCTTATGACCGTTGCTGCCCAGATTGAGCCCTGAGCTTTTGGCAGTTGTCTCCCAGGTGGGTTTGGCCCCCATCCCTGCCGTCTTCTGCTGGCAGAGATGAACATTTGTTTTCCAGGGTGAAGAGAAGCCCATTTTCAGTCTTGTGTCTCAGAAAGAAAGAATTTATCCTGAAAGTACTGTTTAGCTGAATGGCTGAAGTGTCCACAATAACCCCACTCCCACCCCCAAAAAGCCCTTTCTAAAGTGTTATTTATGAAATGAAAGTTTTCGCTATTCCTTTGAGTTGATTATACTTCTTTTTTTTTTTTTTTTAAGGTAAAGTGCAAGTTCAGAGTTCAGACATACAAGTTGGAGACCTCATCATAGTGGAAAAGGTTGATATTTTTAAAATATATTTTAGATCTGCATTATGCCATTATTCACATTTAGCCTGATGCAAGTAATTTCTGATTCTGAGATTGGCTGAACTGTATATTTTAGATCTGAGCATCTCTATATAAGGTTTGGTTATGTAAAGAAAACTAGATTTGGGAATGTTCTGTTTTGCTTCAGCATGTAGGTGAAGTCATGTTTTGTCTAAAGCAGTGGTCCTCAAACTACGGCCCTCGGGCCACATATTGTATTTGTTCCTGTTTTGTTTCTTCACATCAAAATAAGATGTATGCAGTGTGCATAGGAATTTGTTCATAATTTTTGTTTTTACTAATAAGTCTGGCCCTCCAATGGTCTGAGGGACAGTGAACTGGCCCCTGTTTAAAAAGTTTGAGGACCCCTGGTCTAAAGCATCACATGAAACTGGATAACAGCATTACCAAGCCACTTTACCAAGGGAACCACATTTTTTAAGTCTGTAGTGAACGCATGTAGAAGGACCCCAGGAAATGATCCTATACACCGAGGGAAAGAGTATCTCAGAGAGATCAGGGCTGCAGGAAGAACTGAGTGGGCGGGGCACAGTGGCCTGAGGTGGTATCGCTGGCAGGAGTCTGGCAAGAGCCACCTGCGTGCTTGCCTGGCACTTGTCTGTCACACTCATTTCCTTGCAGGAGTTCCATCCAGCAGGCTTCTTTGTATGTTCTGCCCAGACTTACTTGGCCAACCACCCTGTTCCTAGAAAGTATGAGATCACTTGGCCTGCCCTGTGCTGTGGAAGTGCTGCTCAGGCAGGTCCCTATGTGCTGAGGGACGGTTCTCCAAGACCTCTACATGGGGTGCCAGCTCAAGTCCCAGGGATGCCCAGGAGATCCCTTGTGAGGTTGTCGTGGAAAAAAAGGGACTTCTCCATAGTTCTATGTCAAGCGAGGACTGGCTGAGAGCTCCCACACACAGCCCTCAGTTCTGTACACCCATCGTATGCCGCACTCACTTCTCACTTTTCAGTGACCTCCTGCTGGATTTTCAGGCCACTTTTCTTTTCTGTTGGAATCATAGTTGAAGTCCTCATGACTGAGTCTGTGGCTTCTTGAGAACAAGTGCTGATGTGACTGGTCAGGCCCCACTAGTTGAGTGTCATTGAAACATAAGCAGGAGTTTGTGTCCCTCGGTTTTGTGGGGGTTTGGCTGTGTCTGCCTTAGGCTTTCTGTCACCTCACGCTTCTGTCCAGGCTTCTCTGTAGGTCTTGGTGTCCTGGTTTCTTGAACCCAAGCTTGTCCCCTTCCTAGCCTTGTGAACACTTCACAGAGGCCTGCCAGTAAGAAGACATTACAGACAGCAGCTAGACATAACTCTGACCTGCACCTTTTATTTTGCTCCACTGACTGTGAGTGGTTGATGTGGTCATGTGAGTGTCAGGGCCAGAAGATCTCAGAGGCTCAAGTGCGGGCCCTTTTGGCCTCTCCCCTCTCTCCTCCCTCATCCCTTCTGCTCTCACTGATGAAGGAAACATGCACCTTCCAGACCTTTCTGCCTCTCCTCTCTCTCCCCTTCTCCCCTCTGCTCTCAGCTGACAGAAGAAGCATGTACCTTTTATGCTTGCTGTTAGACTGAATGACTAACCATGGTCCCCTTGGTCCCCCAGGAGTGGAGCTCTGTATCTGGGTGCCCATGTAGGAGACAGAACTCACACCTCGCACACATGAGGGTCTTTTCCTGCTGTAGGCTTGGGGCCAGGTCCTGACCACTTTTCTTTGTTCTTGTTGTTCATGTACTAGTCCACCCAATGTAACTTATAGCTGGCCAGTTTTGATTTGTTGTCATCTAAAAATTCCACATGTTTACTTACCTAAAAAACGTGAATACTAGGAAATTAAAGATCTGGTTCCTAAGAATTACTATGAAATAGGTGAATACTAGATCTGTACTATTGGCTAAAACCAATTTGTGGAAATTATAATAAAAAAGCATTTTGTGTAGGGGCCGAAGCAACAGTTTAGCATGTAGGGCATTTGCTTTGCATGAGGCCATGCTGGGTTTGACCTCCGCTATCCCATCTGGTCCCAACTCCTCTAGGAGTGATCTCTGAGTGACCCAAAGAGAGTGTGTGAGTTCAAGGGGGCATCAGCAGGTGCCCAAAAGCTTCCCTAGCAGATTCTCGTGGGACCACATCAGCCCTAGAAAGCAAATGGGCATCTTTACTATCACTGCGCAGGCTGTGGCAGGTTTCAGGAAGGTGCAGGGAGTGGAGACAGGGCTGTGTGTGAGGTGTGTGGATAACTGTGCTCAGAGACCTTCTCTGCTTCCTCCACTCAAGAGAAAGAGCTCAGGCCACTCCGAGTTCCTGCATCAGAAACATTTGGAAAGGCAAGTATAGCTGCAACCAGAGGAGATAAGGAAGGGCTGAGAGCTGAAGTCAGTCAAGCTGAAGCCAGGCAGATGTTAAGATAACAGAAACACCCATAGCAGAACTGCAGTGAAGGCGAGGAAAGCCCTGTCATCATGAGGAGTGAGACAGGGTCTGGTACTTCTGGTCCTGCAGGCATAAAAAGGCCATTACAAGAGACCCTGGGCCACTGTGCTGGCCAGTAAGCCATTCTGGTAGACTTGAAAATTCTCTGAAACTGAGTCAGCCTAGTTCAATGACCGGAAAAGATGTTCTTCCATGGCCAACGGACCTTGGAGGAGTCCTCATGAAGAGGGCTTGAAAAGATTAAAGGAGGGAGCAGTGCTTACTCACTCCAGAGTAAGCCCTGAACACTCGCCCCAAGGACAGATGTGACAGAGTTCCCCATTTGTCTCCCAGTGGCTGTCAGCAGTGGAGGGTGGTTCCTAGCATGGCTGAGCTGTCTTTGTTGTCTTTACTGAAGCACACAAAGGAAATGTCATTGGGACTCCTGGAGCCACAGTCAGCCTGCATCTTCGGCCTGGTCTCCTTCCTGCCCATGCCAGCCCCTGTGTCTCCAGAGCCCCTGAGTTTTTACAGTGATGCTGTTGGGCTTTTTTTTTGTCTTTTGCTTGTGTGTTCCTGAAATGGGCATGTGTACTTAAAAAGTAATGTCTTATTGCTTGTTAGTGATGTGTGTATATATATATGTATGTGTATATATATACATATATATATATAAATATATATATGACTGATTTGATTTTGTTTTTATCTTTGCTGATATTCTTGTGCTTTCTTTTGCATTCATTACTTTCTTATTTCCCCTCCTATCCATTGAATGTTTAGCTTTTTGTGCATTTTCCGCCTCGTTTTCCTACAGTATTGATTTAATTGTGTATATTTTCTTAACATTTTCCCACTCGGCTGGTGTCCCACTATGATCAGAGTTTGTGTTACCATTCCGTTAGCAATGTTTGCTGAGTGCTGCTGTGCTTTCATCCCGACCTGTCGGCCTTCACAGCGGAACTTCTCCCCGAGGCCACCAAGCAAAGCAGGAAAGCGCTTTCTCCCCCAGCACAGCTCTCAGCCCCTGCGACGTGTCTTTGTGGAGGGAGCTGACAGCTGCCGACCTCTTTACCTGTGTGGATAAACCTCAGCTTTCAACAGTGTAAATAAGACCCACCGTCATTTGATGGGTCTGGCTCTAGAGCTTGTCTTGCTCCTTAATTAGTTCCTGAAGCTTTTGTGATAGGTGTAGGTGGCAGACAGCTCCAAAACCAAGTGCAGGTGTGTGAGGGTACAAGCACCTCTTTTTCCTGTGGGGGATTAGGGCATTGGTGCCCGGGCCCAGCTCTGTTTATTCAGTGTCAGCTCCTGCATGGTTTAGTCATGATATTTACTGTGTGGTTCACCAGGGAGAGGCCGGGCCAGGCACAGATATTAGGTTCAGGTCAGTCTGGCCAGTTCTTGGGAAGGCTTTGCTCAAGCCCTTGTCTGAAGACATCTCATTTGTACTGAAGGAGGAGGGCCGCTCTCAGTTTCCAAGAGGAAAACTCAACTTTGTGTTAGTTACTTTTATTAGTGATCTCTATTTTGCAGTGGAATTATGTTAATTTATAAACCCGTACATAGACCATTATTAACATTTGTTATCAATCATTCTTTGCAGAATCAGAGAATTCCATCGGATATGGTCTTCCTTCGGACGTCAGAGAAAGCAGGTACTATTACGTTGATTCACGTTGCTAATGATTATTGGTATTTTGGCAATTTCAAATTCATTTTTGAAGAGTAAAAATGTAAGTTTATTCGTACAATATTTTGGTTGGAATAAAAATGAATTAACAGATTTCTTTTTTTTTTTTTTTTTTTGGTTTTTGGGCCACACCCGGTGATGCTCAGGGGTTACTCCTGGCTATTCGCTCAGAAGTCGCTCCTGGCAGGCACAGGGGACCATATGGGGAACCGGGGGATCGAACCGTGGTCCGTCCTAGGTTAGGGCAGGTAAGACAGGTACCTTACCTCCAGCGCCACCGCCCGGCCCCGAATTAACAGATTTCTAAGTCACATTTTACTATTGATATTACTTGAAATCACAAGCCTGAGAATTTGTGTGTGAAATGAAGTTTTTATTCCCATCCATGTTGAGATAGGAAAGGTTCAGGGATGGACTTGCTTGAGGTTGGGTTATGATTCTATTTGCAATTGTGTGTCTATAGTAGACAGGCTGGGCCCCATGCACAATCCACAAGTCTGCCTGCTGGTGTCCAAGCCAGCCTTTTATGGTTGCAACCTTTTGTGGGTGCAGTTAATCAGGGAGCTTTGGAAAGGGGTCAAGAGATGGGCATTTGGGTCACCAAGGAAAACAGGTATAGCGAGATCAGGAAACTCAAACTCAGTTCTGAGTTGCCTGCCCTATGGGCCTCAGTGCCCTCTCCAAGGCCCCAGAGTTTCCACCATTTCCCAGAGGAGGGGAAACAGCCACTTTCCTTCTACTTCCTACTCTGACTGCAGTGAAGGGCTCAGTTTTCATTGCATTGTCATAGCATTGCTGATGCATTAGTGTTAATATGATGGTGATGATATTCTTCAAGCATACCCCTGACTTGTGCTCTGGGATCACTCCTGACAGTGATCAGAGGACCGGACCATAAGGGGTGCTGGGATCAGACATGGGTTGAGCATATGGAAGGCCAGTTCTCTTCCCCTCTCTCTGGCACAAGCATTATTTTTTAACATAAGAGCCTCGCTAGCAATGCTCTGGGCTGGGTCACTTACTTCTTTTCCAGCTATCCATGTTGGTGTCTGGGCTGAGGCCATGGTTCTTCTCCATCCATCCACATGAGTGCTCTGGGCTGGGTCAATCACTTGGTCCTTCTCTATTCATTGAGATTGGTTTCACGACTGGTCCCGTACAAGCCTCTCAAGTTGTGGCAGGCAGATATTCTGTGGTTGTCCCTAAGTTTTGGCCCCTTGGAAACCTTCATGCATTTGTTTCCTTTTTGCACTTCGATTGTGTCAATCTATTGTGGAATTGAAGGCCACATTTTTTTCTGTCACATATCTATTTTCCTTCATTCCTTGACATATTGTTCAGTGCCGTTTGAGACATTATCCCCAGGTGAATGTGTGTGACTTTAGCTTTGGTGGGCAGTTGGGCCACATCTTGCTGTGCTATTCCACCTATTTCTGGCTCTGAGCTCAAAGATCACTTTTGGCAGTTGTTGGGGACTATTTGTGGTGCCCGGGATCTGATTGAGGTCGACCACTTGAAGACAAGTATTGTAGCTTCCCTTCTCTCTGACTCCACCCTGCTGTCTTTTTATGCTGTGACCTTCTCATAAGTCACTGTGTCTGGTCATGACAGTCATATAGATTATTTGCTCAGCAATTGAACTCCATTTCCCCTGACTTTCCATGGCTGTGGCTGAGTCTGACCTGTGTCCCAGGATCCATTCATTCTGCCTCCATGTTTAAAAGTTAGCTTTATTCTCCACAAAAACTCACAGGCAGCAAAATGCACCAATTGTCAACCCACTTTAAGGCCTTAACCTGTGTGTGCCCTGTCCACCACTGCCACTGTGGAGGGCTGTGTCCTGGTGTCAGTGGCTTGAAACCCCAATGCAGGTCACCCCACACCCCGATGCACACTGGTACCTCACTCCTCTCTGGCCGACACCCCAAACAGACCCTGCCCCTCAGCTTTCCCTGTCCTCTTCTCTCCCCCTTACCTCTAAGCCCTAGCTCACCGTCCTCTGGCCAGACCTCCTGAAAGACTGCCGACCTCTCTCCCTCATGCCCCTCACCTGCTTCTGTCCAGTCTGCTAGATATTGCCCCCTTTTCCCTTAGATGGCATCTCTGATCCAAGCATGCCCTGTCCAGCTGTACATTTAAAGCTGAAGTAGTGTCATCCAGTATCTATTAGTACTTCTCATTTTGCAGGTCACAGGTTTCTGAGAATCTTTTTTCTTTTGTTTTTGGGCCACACCTTGTGATGGTCATGGCTATGCACTCAGAAATCTCTCCTGGCTGGAGGACCATACGGGACGCCGGGGATCGAACATAGGTCTGTCCTGGGTCAGACACGTACAAGGCAAATGCCCTACCACTGTGCTATCACTCTGGCCCCATATCTGAGAATTTTAAGAATTATGTTTGGTTTTCAGAATAGTGTGTATGATATACATGTATGCTCATTTTGGGCTTTTTATTTTCCTGGGTTTTTGTTGTTGTTTTTGGTTTTGGTTTTGGGCCACACCCGATGATGCTCAGGGACTACTCCTGGCTATGTGCTCAGAAATTGCTCTTGGCTTACCTGACTGAAACCCAAACACAATCATGTATGTAATCAAGGTGTTTAAATAAAATATATTAATTAATTAAAAAAAAGAAAGATATTGCTCTTGGCTTGGGGGACAATATGGGATGCCTGTGATTGAACCAAGGTCCATCCTGGATTGGCTGTGTACAAGGCAAATGCCCTACCTCTGCGCTATTGCTCTGGCCTTTGGACTTTTTTTTTTTTTTTTGAGGCCACACCCAGCAGTGCTCAGGGCTCTACACTCAGGAATCTCCTTGCAGGTCTCATGGGACCATATGTGGTATCCATGATCAAATCTAGGTCAAGCACATGCAAGGCAAGTGCCTTCCCCACTGTGCTATCACCTTGGCCTCTGCATACTCATTTCTTGTTACATATATTCTTGAAGGTTCCCTCAGTGGAACCTCAGGGGCATATCGTATCTGTTTTAACTTGTAGTTGTATTATAGTTTTCACCTGGACAGCTTCTTTGTTAGAATGACATGGTTGGAGCTGACTCTTCTTCTGTGATCTATACAAGTATCAGATGGCCTTTCATTCTGTTTTCTCCTCTTCATAAGGTGGACCAGGTGGCTTCCCAGTGTATGCAATTTGTGTCACAATATTACTTTTCATTGAAGATTCTTGGTTTGATTCGTTCTTTGTGACTCTAAGTAGTTACTATTTTAAATTTTTTAGTTGCCTTATTTTCAAAAGTACACACGCTTAGAATTGTTCTGATGTACCACTCTGTTTACTACTTTTGTGTCTCAGCTCAGAAAACCTTGATATTTTCTCTGCTCTAAGCCTCTAGACCTTTAGTGATAATGTAACCCTGAATCCATGCAGTGTTCAGGATCGGGTAGTAGCCAAGCTTGTCGATGCTGCTCGGAGCCTCACCAGCATGATATCGACTGTGTATTAATACAGGACATTCTCTCGGGCTGTCAGCTGATTGTTTAGAATGGAAATGAAGCTGCTGATGGATCTGGTGACTGATGGCTTAAATTCCAATTAATCAATTGCTTCATCAGTTTCTTAATTCAGATCAAATATCTCCTGAATGCCCACAATTCTTTTCGTGGTATTAAGAGAAATTAATGCTTTAGAACTAATTTCCATCAATCTCTTATACATGTCAATATCTTTTTCAGTTGTCTCCTAAGTGATGACATTATCGTTTCTGTGTTTGGGGCATATCACAATTGCTCAGCTGTCACTTGTGAGTGGGACGAGGGGCTTGGTAAATGACACTGTACTCGGCCGCCTTCTCTCTGTGGTGTGATTCATCTTTCCAACAGCTTAAAAATTTCATGCAGAGTCATTAAGTTATATAAATGATTCAGAAATTAAGTTTAATGGCAAGCGATCTGCTCTTATATATGCAAAGTCAATGTCTCTTTTTCTGTGTTGGGCCCAGTCTGCTGCCCATCTCTTTGGGGCCGCTGATCTGGTGCTAATATTACAGGCAGCCTCACCATGCTTGGGACAGGCCATGCTCTGTCTCGCTGGCTCCAGCCGTTACTTGATCAGCACTTGCTGTGGCCAGCCTGCGTGCCCCTGGACGCTCCGATCTCGGCTTGATTGTCATTAAACCTGTCCTTCCCTGTCAACTCTTGTCAATTATACAAACTCAAATCAAGTATTCATAAGACGTCGGTAATGGGATCTGAGAAGAGCGATTCAATAATTCATTTAGCTGCATCTCACTCGCCTCACTGGTGGCCAGGGCTTGCTGCTGGAGCCTCATTCAGTGCAGGCCTGTAAGACAAGCCAAGGTGGCCATCACTGCTTCCGACTTTGCATGGGTCATTCTCTGACTGTAAATCATATCCAGTCCTGCAAGATTCAAGATGTTAATAGACTGACAATAAACAGTCTGTCTACCCAATGCTGTTAAAATACGACACATAGTCACTGCATGTGAAGCCAGTCCTTGTTTATATGAAAGGTAGCTATTGTGTTTCCATTGTTTCCTGAGTTTATCACTATCTGGATATTATTTACATGTTTAAAAAGCACGGAATATTTAAGAGTGAAAGACTTTAGAGTTTACCCTTTTTTTCAGGTATAAGAAAGCAAATTTACAGCAGAGCAAGTAGCACTGATGTTTCAGAATATGTGTCAGAATTGAAAATCCAATTCCCTTTGAGTCCTTGTCACTTATATCAAGACTTCTCTACTCAAACATGCTTGTATTTAGAGTGGGTAAAAAAAAATCAATCCTGGAAAAAGAAATGTTTAACTGCAGGGTCAGGGGTCGAGCAAGCTGAAGGGGCTGGAACACATGCTCCGCATGCAGTGATCTGCCTGGTTTCCTAAGAGCCACCGGAGAGGACCCTGGTACAGAGCCAAGTGTAGGCCCTGAACACCAGCAATTATGATGCAGAGAGAAAAAAAAAATTCAACAGCAAAGCCTGTCAAGTAATGGGCCCTTGCAAATTTTCTTATATTTAATTTCTGCAATAATTGGCTAGGTCCTATTATCTTGTTCAAAATATTTTTCTTTTTCTTTTTCTTTCTTTTTTTTTTTTTTTTTTTGGTTTTTGGGTCACACCCGGCAGTGCTCAGGGGTTACTCCTGGCTCCATGCTCAGAAATTGCTCCTGGCAGCCACGGGGGACCATATGGGGCACCGGGATTCGAACCGATGACCTTTTGCATGAAAGGCAAACGCCTTACCTCCATGCTATCGCCCGGGCCCCAATATATTTTTCTTATAAATATTTTGGCAGATAACATATGACCAAGTTCAGTTATATGATTAGATGCCTTTGACAAAGTGCAAGTAGTCAGATACTTGAGTACCCTGTGGCTGCAACTTCAGCTGGTCGGACAGACACTGGGCAGACCTTTCCCTCATGAGCAGAGCGCTGGGTGTGAGGGTGATAGGCCCATGTTTAAAGGCTAGGCCAGGCCGATGTGGTCACGGCATAGTGGCGGGGCGAGAACAGGAGCAGCCCCACTGACCTGCTGGCTCTGGAAACCTGGGAAGGAGGCTGGCATACCTGTGTGCAGCTTTATTTGTAGGGTGTGATGGCAACGCTAGCCCAGGCTCTGTGGAGATTGTTCCAGACAGGAATTACTTGGGTAGAAGATGCCTCTGTTAGGACCTTTCTTGCACAGTTCTGGTCTCTGCCCTTGGTCTCCAGGGCAGAGAGATGGGAACCCTTGGTGAGATGAGGGGCTTCACCAGGTGAAGAGCCATGAGGTGAGGAGATATGAGGCGAGGGGCTATGTGAGGTGAGGAGCTTCGTGAGGTGGTTCCATCAGATCCCAGTGCTGTTTCCCTCACTTGGGAGTGCCTGCACTGGGTCTGCTTGGCCCTGCTGGAATGGGGCACAGAGTGCCATCTGCGCTCCACCACTGTCTCTAGAAAGTACCTCCTGAGCTGACCAGATCCCTCCTTGTAGGGAATATCAAATATTGTGAAGGTGAATTGTGGCACTTGGAACAATGAGAATGACTATCCCTGTTCTCCAAAGCCCTCTTCTTAGGTCTTCTTCACACCTGTAGTTATTGCAGCGCTATGAACAATAGCCAGACTCTGGAAACAACCAAGATGCCCTTCAACAGATAAAGAAACTGTGGTACATATACACAGTGGAATACTATGCAGCCATCAGGAGAGATTAATTCATGAAATTTTCCTATACATGGATGTACATGGAATCTGTTATGCTGAATGAAATAAGTCAGAGGGAGAGAGAGGTATAGAATAGTCTCATTTGTGGGTTTTAAGAAAAATAAAAGGCATTGAAATAATTCTCAGAGATGAGGGCCAGAAGGACCGGCTCAAGCTATGAAGCTCACCACAAAGCGTGGTGAGTGCAGTTAGAGAAATAACTATGCTGAGAACTATCATAACTATGTTAGTGAGTGAAAGATGTAGAAAGCCTGTTTCAAATACAGGTGGCATTTGAGGGAGGGAGGAGATGGGTGCATTGGTGATGGGAAGGTTGCACTGGTGAAGGGAGGTGTTCTTTTATGACTGAAACCCAACTACAGTCATGTTTGTAATCATGGTGTTTAAATAAAGATATTATTAAAAAAAATAAAATAAAAAAATCCTGTGACCAGGGGAGTTGGGGTTCCTCTCTGGTAGAAGGACAGCTGAACTGACCTGGCCAGACCAGCCCAGCCTGTGAATACACAAATGTCTGCCCGATATTGACTGACCAGTTGGCAGCCAGACTGGGGGCTGTGCTCTGCTCTCAGGCTTAAAGCAGGTCACAGTCCTCTTCTGCAGCCCCTTCTGTGTCCCCAAGGCCTGTGTGAATAGCAATTTACAGGGACACTCCCACACATCTACTTGGGCTTCACTCACTGCATGCTGGAGAGCCTGTCCTGGGAACACTTAAGGCTGGACAGCCAGTGCTCCCCATCCAAGATGGCAGTATAGTCCCCTTGTCCCTGTTCTCTGGAGGGCCTATTTCCTGGAGAATGTAGTAGAAGACTCTTGCCCCAATTCTAGGGAATTGGAGGGACATGGGTCTGGAAACAAATGCCAATGTAGGAAATAATTCACACATGGTGAAGGGGATAAAACAGGTTCAGGAACTTCCACATACAAGCCTTCCGCTCCCAAGAAGCAATGGTGGAAAACTGAAACCGAAGGCAGTTTTTCTGAGACCTGTGGTTTTTAATTGGGAAGCCAAGACCACACCCTGGAGTGAAGAACAGGTGGTCTAAGGCACCAATCCAAATGGTGCTTCATCCAAAGGTGCTTCCAACCAATGAGTAACAAGCATATCCTGAAGAAGATGAAACCTGGTTACCCAGCAAAGAAGGCAGAGACCCCTCAGCCACCCATGCCTGTCCCTGAGTCTTGTGAAAGACTGAAACTCTGCCCACTTTCATTGAGTCTCTTATGAGAGACAGGAAGGAGACTCAGAAGGTGACTGGGGCTCCCCCTGCAGAGACCATTTTCCTGAAGCCACATCATGACCCAGCATCTGTGGAGAGATGTACCTATTGCTGCCCAGTAGGCTCAGGAGGGGTATGCAGTGAGTTGGCCCTGAAGAAATGAGGTGTCTGTCGTACCCCCACCCCCATTCCCTGTTGCCTCCTTTCTCTTTTAGCGAAGTTCCAGGGATCCCGTCTCTGAAGGAGACTCTGCTAGAGCTGAGCTTGAATTGGGTGCTAGCTACACTGCTGGGGTGAGGAAGTGGAATGTGGAGAAGGAATGGAGCCTGATTGTGATAGTATAGCAGGAGGGAAGGCACTTCCATTGCATGCTGATGACTCTTGAGCCTGGTCCCTGGCACCCCATAGGGTCCCCTGAGCCTGCCAGGAGCCCTGAGCCCATTGGATGTGACTTGGTACCTGGTGCCTTCCCACTCTGCCCCCCACAATTTGAGGTATGAAGTTGAGCCCCTGAAAGACTACAACCTTGCAGAGAGGTGGTAGGAATCCAGGGAAATCAGAGCAAACGGGGCTGGCTGGCAGCACCCAGAGCATCTCGTCCTGCCCGTCATGAGTGAACAGTCAAATCCCCTTCCCGAATGGCTGCGAAGGAGTCTCCCTTCTCCAATGCTCTGACTCTTGGCTTTTGCTCCCTAATCTCCCTCATATGTTTCCTATTCCTTTTGCGGTTAAGGCCCAGTTGCCTTTCTGGCTTCTTAGGTGTTTCCTCAAGTCCTTTTCTTTGTGATTACTATGGCGATCTTGCACATCCTAAGCCAGGGGTCTCAAACTCAAATTTACCTGGGGGCCGCAGGAGGCAAAGTCAGGGCGATCCTTGAGTGCAAAGTCAGTAGTAAGCCTTGAACATTGGTTGTGTGTGTGACTCAAGCAACTAAAACAAAACAAAACAAAAAAAGATTCCTCTGGGGCAGGGCCACAAAATGTACGGAGGGCTATGAGTTTGAGACCCCTAAGCCGTAACATCTACTTTGGATTTCTACCAGTTTAAGTCAGATAATGTACAAAAGCTCTATTTGTCTGCTTTGGCTTTTCCCCTTGGTCCCAGAAGTGACAGAACCAATTCACAGACACCTACTGCCTTTCAGACCCCTGCGTGAGCTGTTGAACCCAGCCAAAGCTGGAGTGGTCCTCACCATGGAGCCCCATCACATCGTCATGGTGCCTGACGTAGATGGGATGGAAGTGGGTGATACGTGCTACTCCCTCAATCAGCTTCTTCACACCAGGGCCCTGGGCTCCGGGCGCCTCCCTCTGGCTGTGTTGGTCAGCAATTGTCTTTCTCTGGGATATCTTTGTCTGCGTGTTATTTTATCTTTATTAAAGTGAATTCTAGTTAGAGGCAGTTGGGTTGGTCTGTGAAGTGGAGCACTGGTTAGTAGCATTGGGCCTTCCTGGGTAGCAGATGAGAGATAAGGATTAACTGACAGATTCATTTTGGAATAAATAGGCTGCTAATACTGAGGGCCCAGTTTGGGCAAGTCTAAGCTGCAGTGCTGCAATGTGGGGCAACTTCCTACAACTTCGTACCTGGGACTGGAGCAGTGACTCTTTTTTCTCTCCTTCCAAGGCTCCTGCTTTATTCGTACAGACCAGCTGGATGGAGAAACAGACTGGAAGCTGAAGGTGGCTGTGAGCTGCACACAAAGACTACCAGCACTGGGGGTGAGTCTGGGGCCACCAGGACACACTGACTCAGGCAGGGGGCACCTGTCATCAGTGACATGCCATTTGAGGCCAGGCAGTGGTTCTGCTTAGCACCAGCCTGCTGCTGTGCCTTCTTCCCTTTGGCTTATCTCTTTTAGTCTCTTGTTCATTCATTCCTCCCTCTTTTGCTCTCGTGATCCCTCTCGCTCTCTCCTTTCTCTCCCTCGTTCACTCTTTTCCTCTTAATCACTTTTTATTCCTGCTTTCTCTCTCTCTTTCTCTCTCTCTCTCTCTCTCTCTCTCTCTTTCTCTCTCTCTATTTTTCTCCAGCTACTTTCTCAAAAGGATGATTGCAGAGTAAGTTGAATCCATAGTTTGGGACTCAATGGATTAGCACTGAGTAGTTGTACTAGCACATCTGGTGACCAGGAAGGCATAAAATGGTATAATAATTTAAAAATGTTTTCAGCCATTTGATGAGTAATTCCTTTTGATACAGAAAATTCAGACAGTTGCGAAAATTTTCAGTTTGTACTTTGATTTCAGAGCACATTCCCACACCTGGTATGAGCACTTTGCCTTATGTGCCTGTCTTCTCCTGGCCTAGTCTTGTACTCCGGGTTACCCACTAACAAGTGTAATGTCAGTGCCTCTGCAGATGCCTTCCTATTCCTAATTTCCCTCCTCAGAGAAGCAGCATCCTGCCTTCCAGTCCAGGTTATTCCTGATTCCCCAGCCTTTGGGCTTTAGATTCTCTAAGAACTGTCAGTGCCACTCTGCCAATGGGGTCTTCCAAACAGGTCTTCTGATGGGCTCTTCTGGCTAGGTCTTCTGGCCCAGGGTCTTCTGACTGGATCTTCTGGCCTGAGGTCTTCTGAATGGGTCTTCCAATAGGGTCTTTTGACTGGATCTTCCAATGGGAATCTTTTGACTGATCTTCCAAAAGGGTCTTTTGACTGGGTCTCCCACCAGAGCATGTCCTGGCGGCATCCTGTTGGCTCTCCTCCTCCTGCTCAGCCCGCTTTCCCTCTGTTAGGTGTACATCTTTGCTATGGTCTTCCCCTAAAGACTCAGGAATGAAGGCAAAGTTTGTTGGCCCTGAGAAGGGAGGGCTGAGAGGGCATTGGCAGTTCCCAGGGCAGGGCATCTTGTAGTGGTCAGTTGGAGTGGCCCCCACAGTGCTGTCATGCAGACCACTGGATGGAGTTTTAGGGCCCTTTGGCTTTGACTGATAAACTGTTTCAGAGTGTCCAGAATCTGTACCATCACCACCATCTTCCGGTTCCAAGGGGAATTTATAGAGATGCTTGTTTCAGCACTGTTTCTGGAATGACCGGGTGCATGGGTCAGTTCAGTGCTTTTCTGGGCTGATTGAGGGGCACAAGTCAGTTCATTGACCGTTTTGGGGTCACCCAGAAGTACAAGTGTGTGTTCTGAACATGGCCTCTTTCCTGAAACATCTCTTTCCCACTCTGATCTCTATCTTTTAGAGTTGCCTCTGTGTTTCCCTGGCCTGAGCAGGAACCCTTGTGTCCAGTGCACAGTGCTCAGGCCTCTAGCTCCCTCTTGTGCCCTCCCCATGGCTGTGACCTCCAGCACCATGTGGGCAGAGATGGAAAGCCAGCTCAGCCATTGGCTTGCCGCGTGGTGGGCACTGAGGCTCTTGTCTTGCCAAGTTTCTCCTGTACAGCCTTAGGTTCCTTTTCTTTTTTATTGAAACTTTGTCTTCATCTCTTAGTGGTCGATTTGGTCTGGCCCTTACCATCGTCTGCTCCTATGATGAGCCCCCCACTTTTATCCAGTCGTCCTTTCTCTGTTCTGTGAACTGTATGTGGGCAGCTGAGGGACTTCTCCTTAGTCTGGACAGTTCAGTGAAGTCCTGCTATGGCACCTAGCAATTGTTCTATAAAGGTTTTAAATGGAGGTTCCTCATGGCTTCATGTTCACTGATGTGTCTTGTGGTGCCATTTTCATCTACCACGCGTCAAGTCACGCATCACCACTTAGCTTCTCTAGCATTTGTTTTGGTCAAGCATCCAGCATAGAAGCACAGCTGAGCATTCAGTTCCATCAGCACCACCTGTTGATAGTCATTTTCCACAAATTGAATATGCCCTCAGAAAGCATATTACAAAAAGCCCTCCTAGGCCTTTGTACCTGCATCACACTCATATCTTGCAATGCTCAGGGTTACTCCTGGGTCTCCTGGTGGGGTTCAGGATGGAGCTCGAGCTCCCTTGTGCAAGGTGAGCACTCTGCCCACTGTCCTATCAGCCTAACCCCAGACAGTCCCCTTTTTAAGTAAAAGTCCAGGAGTTGGCAGGAGGCACTGATCCATTCCCCCTTGGCCCAGTGCTGTTTGATGATTTCCCTCTACCCTGCCCTGCCCAGATCTCCTTCTGCTCTACCCTGATCTCTTCCCTGCCTTGCCACATCTCCCCCTGCCCTGCCCAGACCTTTCTTACAGTGATATGTCAGTTTGTCAGATTCAGCAGTGGCTTTTTTTCATGCCTCCAGGTCTTCATTCCTTGTTTGTGCCTTATCTTCTGTGCCTTATCACCTGGCCTCTGAGGACTTGGAGGGTGGTGAGGTGGTCCCTGCCCCACAGGCCCAAAGAGTATCATGCTCACTGCTGCCCAGTGGGCCAGGATATTTCTGTGACTGCCTTGGGCAACTTGGGCATGATGGGGGCTGGTCCCAGGGCTTTGTGGCAGGATTGTTGGTACTTCCAGGAACGCTCAGACACCACTCGGGTCTTATGACCACAGCCTGCTGAGGTTCCTGGGCTCGACTTCTTGCTTGTGCAGGACAAAGCTCTGTCACCCCTATTGGTAAAAGCAGGGTTTTCCTTCAGAAACCCTTGGTGCTGGTCACTGGGTCCTAACTCCCACTTCATCCTGGCAGATTCTCTCTGTGATCTTGTTTCTTTTCCAGAACACATCCTCATGGGATCACTGGGTATTCAAGCTATGGTGGCGAGGGAAAAGTCTGAACTCTGTGAGGGCTGGGAAGACCTTTGCTTATGGGCTCTATGCCCAGCCCACCCTGTGGACTTATCTCCTGACCTCAGTTGGTGGCCTTTGGGGAGGTCCTGAAATGAACCATTGAAACAGGCACTCTCAATGGTGGGCAGAATCAGTCACAGTTAAGTTACTGAGCTAGAATTTCTGGGAAGAAAATTTCTTTTCTTCTTTCCATGGTAGTCCTGTGTGAGCCTCTAGTGTCACTGGTGGCATATCTGGTGGCCTGGGCAGAGGGGTAGTGTATCTACAGGAGGGCATGGCATTGCCTCAAATAGTGGTAGGCGTGTGTGTGTGTGTGTGTGTGTGTCTGTGTGTTAGTGTATCTACAGGAGGGTATGGCATTGCCTCAAATAGTGGTAGGTAGGGGTGTGTGTCTGTGAGTGTCTATGTTTATGTCTGTATCTGTCGCTTGTGTATGAATGTGTGTCTCTACACGTGTTAGTGTATGTATCTCTATATGTGTCTGAATATGAGTGTCTGCTTGTGTGTACATGTCTTCATGTCCTGTGTGTCTGTATATGAGCCTGTGTGCATCTGTGTACATGTCCGTACGTTTTTATATATAAATATGCCCCATGTGCCATTTTCCAACCCTAGGTGAGTGGGTCTGAAGCAAGGTCACCATATGAAATAATCCAAACCAGGCTGAGGGTGAGACACGTGTAATTTGACACTCTTCTACCTTGTTTTGAGCCTTAGCTACCTGCCAGAACTGTTTTCTGGGTTTTTTTGTTTGTTTTTTTGAGTACAGTGATACCCCCAAGTTGGGGAGTAAGGACAGACAGCTCAGGCTATCCTGAACCAGTCCTGCCCAGGTTTACATGTAAGACAATCTATGGTTTAGGATAAAACCAAATTGTAAACAAATAAATATAAAGAACCAGGGATGAACTTTGTTTTAGGTAAAACCAGATTATAAACAAAGGAACTAGGGATGATTTTTGTTTTGGGGAAAGACAGTTGTAATCTAACACTGATGTATCTGTATAGGAGCCTCTGCATGCATGTACATGACTATATGTCCTCGTGTTTGTATATGAGTGTGTGTCCATGTGTGCATTTGTATGTGCTCATGTGTATGTATATGAGCCTGTTGTACATATCTCTATGTCCTTGTGTCTGTTAGAGTCTGTGTGTGGATGTTTGTTCATGTCTGTGTATGTCCTTTTGTGTCTATATATTCTATATCCATTTAGCTGACCGGGCTGCCCTCTCTCCATCCCGAATCTGCACCATCTGTACACCAGCTCCTAGCCATTTGTTTTATGAGGGTGTGGCCATGAGCTTGAGCCCTGAGTTGCATTGGCCGGACGCTGCTGCCTGTGATCCATCCCATTCATTTATTAACAGCAATGAGGTCACAGTCATTTTCAATAAATCATGACTAGCTGATTTATTTCAAAGATCCATATAGCAGTAAACAATACCATTTACATTTAATTAGTTTTATTGAACGAAAGGCGATTTTATTTGTAATGAACCACATGTTATGATTAAGGATGTATTTTAATGACCTTTAAGTAATGCCAGCAAATGCTGCCTTTGACCTAATAGCAGAGGCTTTCCTACATTATTGAAAACTCGGGAATGATTTTTAAATTATCGTGAAAAGCTCTGAATGACATTCTCATTATTGTGCCATTATTCAGTCGTTTGGTGTCCCGCCTTCGTCACAGAGCTTGTTTCTCTGCAGTCCGCAGGCATAGAAGGGAGGTGTGGTTTGTTAGGTTGGGGCCCAGTATGGTGGGATCCTACATGATATGATCGCATGTTATCACTGGGTCTACAGCGGACTTGAGTGTCATTCTTGTGTCTGTTAGCTTTGCTCTGAACTTAGAACCGAGTGTACCTTGTCTCACTGTGCCACAGGGCCTGAGCCCGCCATATCTCCTTCTCCTTGGGCTGCTTCATTCCATCCTACATGCCTTTATTTTTCTGGGTTTGGAACCATTCCTGGCTGTGCTCAGGGCTCACTCCTATATGGGACTAAGGGTCATTTGAGGCTGCTAGGGATCAAAACCATGTCACCCAGGTACAAGACAAGCACCTTATCTGCCATGTTGTCACTCCAGCCCTTGAATACATTCTTGAAATTTGGGAGGGTATCACAATTGAAGTGGGAATTGTGGGAAATATTGTGGGGAGCAAGAGCTGGGAAAGCCATTGGTGGTAGAAATAAGGAAGCCAACAAGGAAGTCTATGAGCCGGGTAGAAGTGGTGTGAGGGCCTCATCTTGAGGCTCCAGGCCTGCAGGAAAGCAAGTCCCAATGGCTCAATGCTTCCTTGTAGCGTCTCTCTACCTGCCTACCCACTTCTCGCCTCTCCTCCCATCTCCTCAGAAACAAACACACTTGTCCCTGTCTTCCTGCTGCCATCCAAGAATCCTATATAGGGTCCTTGCCACCCAAGAACCCCCTCTATCTCCGAGCATGCCAGGCACAGTCAGCCATGACCTGTCCTTCTCAGTGTTCCAGTCCCATCAGCAGGCCTCTGTCCTGCTCTGATCTTCCCTCACAACTCCTCTGGCCTCTAGGGTTTCAGTGGAGTCAGTAAAATTTCCAGCTCCAGTTCACTCTGTCTCAGAGCTGTGTGCTGAGACATGTATAGTCACCAAGTGCTCAGAATTCTGTTTGTATGTTTCCATCTGTCATGTCCTGCCAAGTATGGCTATTGTTTCAGGCCCTGAACAGTGATATTTCCTGGACTCTCTCATAGCCTCATCCACTTCTGGGGGATAGGATTGTGCCAGGGTTTGAACATAATAACAATTAATTATTAATGATTAACAATTAATTTGTATTAAATAAGTTTTATTTAATGTCATTTCTGTTTTTTCAGTGAGGTAGTTTAAAAGTTACATTTCTAGACTGGGAAATAAACCTTATTTAAAAAACAATTGCTTTAAAACTTAAAAAAGAATAACATGACTCTTCTAGAAGCAAACAGGTAAGTGGGAGGCTAATGGGTCTGGGGCACTGATGGGAGAGGAACTGGAGACTGGGGAAGAGTCAGTGTGGAAACTCTGTGCTTGAAACTCAGTCTGGGTGACTTTATGCTTTCACAGTGACTAACTTGAAAAAGTATAAAAAATTTAGGGGCCAGAGTGATAGCACAGTGGTAGGGCATTTGCATGGCATGCAGCTGACCCAGGACAAACCCGGTTTTGATCCCTGGTATCCCATATGGATCCCCAAGCCTGCCAGGAACAATTTCGGAGTGCAGAGCGCTGCTGGGTGTGGTCCCCAAACCAAAACAAAACAAAAACAAAAAAAAAACACATATACATGTATATATATAAATGTTTATATAAATATAAAAATTTTTACAAAGGTTCAGAATGTTAGCACCCAAAGAAAGTACAAGGGCCAGCTGTCAGTTCAGTGAGGCACAGAAGAGAGATTGTTGCTGATGATGTACCACTCTCGCAGCTGCAATGACTCTTTCTGTCTTCTCTGTTCCAGGATCTCTTCTCTATCAGTGCTTATGTCTATGCTCAGAAGCCACAGCTGGATATCCATAATTTTGAAGGCACATTCTCCAGGGTAAGTTAGACCTGCCCCTCAGTGCAAGATGGCAGGCAGGTGGGTAGCAGGTGTAGGTGCCTCCATGCCCTGGGCGCTGCTTCCCAACTGACATGGGCACGCATGAGATTACCACACACAGCTCTCCCCTCTCATGTAGTTTTATGGTGGCGGGTTGCGGACATGGCATCGTGACTTGAGCCTTTCAAAGTAGAGTGGGCAGAGGCCCTGCACCAGTGTGAATAAGAGAAGATGGAGGGTTCCTGTCACGTAGCAAATAGAACCTAGGTGGGCTTCACTGAGATAGGGCAGTGGCGTGGGGTCAGGGTCCTGTTGGAAGGTCTATCCCTGCCTCTGGTCGCCTGCCTTGGGCCCCTCCACATTGTTTGCTGACAAAAGGAAAGTGGCAATTCGAGACAGAATTTCTGGAAAATGGTGATGACGAGAAGCTTGCGAAGCAGAATCCGAGCATCCTGGCTTGCAGGAAGTATAGCCAGGCACATCAGTCCTGCCGATCCTGGCAACATTTGCCTTGCAGCAGTGGAAGGGGATACAGCGCACAGGTCATGCAAGTCTCCCGGAGGGCAGCTGCTTTCTGACCCAGGGGACAAGGGTCACCCTCTGGGAACGAGAGCAGTGTTGCAAGAAGTGTGTCCTGTCAAGTCCAAGCTGAGCCCATCCCTGATCTAGTTCCTCTGGAAAGCATCGCAGCTTCTTGACAGGTTGCCTTTTGGCTCTCCAGGAGTCTTGCTTCTTCTCTTGGGGTCTTTTTTATTTTGGTTTTTGGGCCACACCCGGTAACGTTCAACTCCTGGCTATGCGCTCAGAAGTCGCTCCTGGCTTGGGGGACCATATGGGACACGGGGGGATTGAACCACAGTCTGTCCTAAGCTAGCGATAGCAAGGCAGACACCTTACCTCTAGCGCCACCACGCTGGCCCCTTCTCATGGGTCTTGCTTGATTCAAAGATTTCTACCTTGAGTTTGGAATTACTGAAAATGAAAATCTCAATTTTATTTTTGAATATTCCAAAAAGGAGGAAAGGGAAAAAAGTGCTAGATATCGAATTCTATACCTATAAAATGGCGTTCCTTCTGATGACAGATCAATGTTAGAGGGACTTGGCTTGGGTTCCTACTGGATCCTAAACCAGATGAGGTAGGAATGAGTTTTTGCCTAATCAGCCTGAAGGCGTCCTTGAGTCCATGAGAGCCACGGTCGGGCAGCATCTGTGTTCCGTGGCCTGTGTGTGCACAAGAAGACGCCAGGGATTCTTAATCACATCCACCCTCCGGGTCAGCAGCCTGGGTGTCTGTTTCTGAAGGAGTCATGTCACTTTCTGCTCGAGACAGCCATTCCCCCAGAGTTTGGAGCTTAAAACGAGCTCGTTTTGAAACAGTATTTACGTTCCTTCCACATCACGTCCTAGCCAGTCATTTTTATGCTGCATCTTGCACTCTTGATTCCTTCCGCAGGCCACTGCATAATTCACATTGTTCATGTTTTTTTCCAATAAAAAAAAAAACCATAACATCCTCTTAAACAGCAAATCTCTATTGTTTGTTAAATAGGGTGTGCTATTGAGAAAACAGCTTGAAATGGTAACATTCTGCATTCTCTCTCCGAAAGCAAATTTTATCTTCTTAGACTATATAAACATTAAGGCAGAGGGAATCCAAAGAGAAAGTTACTTAGAGATAATTTCTCTCCCATCTTTCCCATCTTTATTCTATACTATGTGAGATCAGTAAATAGCTATCCTTGACAATAATTTTCTTGATATTAGAAAAATGTTTAATTTTAAAGTCCATCATTGTTATTGCAGACATGAAAAGAAACTGCACAGACACTGTGGCTTCTTCAGCACAAATCGTGTTAGAAACAGACAAAAAGGCATTTGTATGCAGAAAGATTTGTGGCCAAGTAGTGGGAGCACTGCCTTCCATTTCTGAAATGAAATTGCCCAGGTCCTCTTCCCAGTTCAGAAGCCCTGCTACCATTTTTATGCTTTGTGTTGCCCCGTGTTTTTCCTGGTGTTTGACCACAGTAATGGTGACTATGTGCGAAGATACTGTTGCTTGGTATTTTACCTCCATGCTGCAGGAGAATATTAAAGAGTTGAGAACTCCTTTGTGCTTCTGTGGCCAGTGAATGGTGGGTGGGTGGACACTGGGGTGGGCCCCTGAAAACCTCCTCACAGATATGCAGGGGGTCTAGGCAGAGCTCAATGCAGGACCTGAGAGCTTGGCCTGCAGTTACCAAGGGCCAGAGCTTAAGGCTGAAGCTCAATCTGGAAGCCAAAAATGTAGAGATTTGGGTAGCCAGTGGTGCAACAGAAGAATGCCTGTTTATATTTACTCTTACTGATCTAACAGATTTGTCGGTTTTATTCATCTTTTCCAAAGAGAAAGTTTTTTTTTTCCTGTTTCCTAGTTCTTATTTCAGGTACCTTCGTTTTACACTGTGTTTATTCCCTCCTTCCTCTGCTAGTTTTAAATTTAATCTATTTTTTTTGGTGGGTCACACCCAGCAGTGCTTAGGAGTTACTCCTGGCTCTATGCTCAGAAATCACTCCTGGCAGGCTCAGAGGACCATATGGGATGCCGGGATTCGAATCACCATCCTTCTGTGTCTAAGACAAACGCCTTACCACTGTGCCATCTCTCTGGCCCCATAATCTATTATTTTTTTATAATTCAAATTGCTGCTTGGGTTTTTGGTTTTTTTTTGGGGTTTTTTGTTTGTTCGTTTGGGGTTTTTTGTTTGTTTGGTTGGTTGGTTGGTTTTGGTTTTTGGGTCACACCTGGCAACACTCAGGTGTTACTCCTGGCTCTACACTCAGAAATTGCTCCTGGCAGGCTCGGGGGACCATATGGGATGTCGGAATTTGAGCCAATGACCTTCTGCATGAAAGGCAAATGCCTTACCTCCATGCTATCTCTCCAGCCCCTTGCTGCTTGGTTCTTGACTAAGATTTTCCTTTGTCTGGCAGGAGCCCTTTCTAAATACCTGTTTCCTTCTCACCACAGCTGTTGCCTCTGCTGCTCTTAAGGTTTGCTATGGTGTGTTAATCATCTGCCCCAAAATTTCCTGGAATTGATCTTGTGATTTCAACTGAGCATACTGGTTCACGGCTCTTTGACTTCCCCATTCCTCTCACAGATTCAGAACTTTCCTCATTAGGGTGAGAGTAGATACTTTGTACTACAATCTGTATATTTTGTTCCCTCGTATCTTAGCTGGTGACCTAGCATACAGTTGATCCTGAAACAGATTCTTGCATGGTGGCCCCCTGCTCTCCTGGGTACTTTCTGTGTGTCTTGTTTTATTTTTTTGTCCTTCATTGCAACTGGATTCAGATCAAGGGTGGTGGTCTGCACCCAGATGGACCAAGAGCATCTGGACCATCCTGCCCCTCATCTGAGTGGACAGTCTAATCTCCTTCCTGAATGGCCAGGAAGGAGCCTCCCTCCCCGACAACTCTGACTCTGACTTTTGCTCCCTAGTCTTCCACATCCAGTTTCCTGTTCTTTCTGTGGTGAAGGTCAGTTGCCTTTCTGGCTTCTTATGTGTTTCCTTGAGTTCTTTTCTTTGTGGTTACTGTGGAGATCTTGCACTTCCTGAAGCCATAACACTCTACGTTGGATTTCTACCAGTTTAAGTCCAATAACCTCAAAAGCTCTGTTTGTCTGCAGCTCCCCACTTGGTCCCAGAAGTGACAGAATCGCATTTGAAGAGGTACCAACTGCCTCTCATACCCGTGGGCAGTGAGCCATGGTGCCCAGCCCAAAGCTGGAGTGGTCCTCTCCCCAAAGCCCCACCACAGGGTGCTTTTGCATGTTGTTTTGGTGTCTGAAGTGGAGAGGAGGATGCATGCTATTTCTTCATATCAGCTTCTTCAGGTGGGATGGTCAGAAGGACCTTCCTTTTCTTCATCATCAGCACCATCTCTGCCCAGATATGCAGGCTCACTGGATGCTGTCTCTGAGGGTGCCAGCCACTTCTGGGATGCAGACCCTCTTTGTCTTTTCTAATAAAATGTCACCTGGCTTTTGAACCTGTTTGAATTTTGTCAGATTTCTAGGACATTTGGGGCTCCTTTCAGCCATAATTGCTTCTGGTTTTCTCCTTGGCCTCTTCTCATTTGTCCTGTGGCTTTGCGTAATGGAGAGTTGGTTTGTTGGTGACTCACAGCACCTCAAGCCCTGCAGTTCCCTCTGCTAGAGTCTGAAGTGTCTTCAATCTGACCACTCACTCTTGGATCCCTCCAGTGAATTCACTTTTGTTAGTCCTGGAATTCTTTGGGTTTTGGCCTGAGCTTTCTTTTTATTGACATTTATTTATCTATGGGAGTGGTCTGGTCTTATGCTTCTTCCTCAGGGGCTGTTTCTGGATCTGCGCTGAGTGACCCCTGAGGTGTTCATGGGATCAGATACCACTTGAAAAGCAAGTTCCCTTTATGACTTTTCAGTCATAGTTTGTTGTAATTCAGCCCTGGATGGGGCTGGAAGGTGATGGGATGGAGGATGAGGTTTTTTTCCCCCCATCTCGGACCACTCGTCTGCCACCCTGTTGAGCTGGCAGGTCTGAGGGTTCAGGATAGTGGCGGGTAGAAAACTCACAGGCAGTTAGGCTTCAGGAGATATCAGCTTTATTCAGTGGATAAGGCTGAAGACTTCCCCAGCCTTCCCTCAGACCCTTGCTTTTATAGACAAGAATCGGATACCACCCTAGGGTGGGAGCAGAATACCAAGTAAGGAATAATCTAATATACTATCACTAGGTCACAGCCTAGAGTGGGTACAATAATTAATTAGGGTAGGATCAGTAAGATAATAATCTTGGGGGCTGGGCGGTGGCGCTGGAGGTAAGGTGCCTGCCTTGGACAAACCGCGGTTTGATCCCCCGTGCCCCATATGGTCCCCCAGGTCAGGGGCGACTTCTGAGCACATAGCCAGGAGTAACCCCTGAACGTCACTGGGTGTGGCCCAAAAAAACAAAACAAAAAAAAAGATAATAATCTTATGGAAATGTTTTCATATATAACAATACTTTTTCTTGATTTTCTTCACATCTTGCTTCCTTGCAATACTTTTTGTTGTGACAGACATCTCTATGATGTTTCCTGAAGTGGGGTCCTGGGATGGTGGGGGACTGTTGTATAAATTTAAAATATAGAGCCCTAGAGTTGAGGTGGAGCCTTTTTCTGCATGGCACAGTGCCTGTAGCACACTCGGCCAGCAGATCTGAAGGTGCAGGATAACAGCGTAGAAATTCACAAAGCAGTCAGATGAAGTTTCAGGAGCCAACCAGTTTTATTTCACAGTCCTGTCTGCCATGTACATTTCCCCACATGGCTTCTATGCCTTTTCAAGCAGCCTCTCTCTGCTGCCCTCCATGATCCCTTGCTCCTTTTTTTTTATTTCATACCCTTCCCCTCAGGTTACTTTTTTGTTTTGTTTTGTTTTTTGGGCCACACCCTGTGACATTCAGGGGTTACTCCTGGCTATGTGCTCAGAAATTGCTCCTGGCTTGGTGGACCATATGGGACCCTGGAGGATGCAAACCACAGTCAGCCCTAGGTTAGTGCCACTGCCCCGCCCCGCCCCAGGTCACTTTTATTCCAAACCCCTCCTAAGTGTGGTGGGTTCTGACCATGTAGGTGGGATAAACAGGAAGTTTAGGGAGGGGATACCCACAGGGGGCCTGGCCTCCTAGGATTCATTTAAACTTGGTAGAGTTCAGAAAGAGGGTTAGGTGCCCAATTATCTGGGATCATCTCTCACAGCTGTGCCATCAGCCTCTTGCAGATTCACTCCTAGTGTTGTAGGGTCTCCCTATTAAGACCATAGTCCCTGGGTTCTCAGGTCCCCCCTAGAGAGAACTTAGTTCCCCAGTTCTCGGGACTCACTTCCCTTCATGCTTTTCCTCACCATAAAATTAGACATTATCAAGCCTGGAAACGAGAGTTGCCTCTTCCATGTTTGTTGTTTCTCTGCTTCTTATGGTGCTTCTTCCCAATACAAACTTTCCACGCTGAGTGCCCTGGGATATAAACTTCTGCCTTTCTGGCTTTCTCCAGACTTGTCCTGGTGTGTTCATGGTTAATTGTGTTTGGAGGTCTGGGTCTGTGTAACGACTGGATATGGGGAAGATGGAGACACAGAGGTCGTTTGTGCACCCCTTCCCTAGAGGTGACCTCAGGGCCTGAAGGACTCAGCAGTCATAGCCTGGCCAGACCCCTGGGTGTTGAGGCAGGGCCCTTGCCTCACCGGTTCCTCTGCATGCAGGCCATTCTGGGGCCAGGGCCAGGAACTGTTGGGCAACTGCTGCATGGAAGAGCTCAAAGGGCTGCCCGAATAGTCCTTGTCACCCAGCAGGCTATGGTATTCTCATCTCACTGTGACCATGCTGATCTCTGCTCTCTCTCTGACAGGTAGACACGAACCCGCCCATCCACGAGAGCCTCGGTGTGGAGAATACCTTGTGGGCAAGCACCGTGGTGGCCTCAGGTGAGACTTGCCCCCACCAGGGGCTGTGTGCTTCCTGGGTATAGACGTGGGTTCCTGCACATACTGGCATAGGGACATAAAGCTGATGTTGAGCCAGGACTCTGAGCACTGTACCATGAGCACTGCACTCACAAGGTGGAGCTGCTGCTGGCCAGCACCTTCCTGAGGGGTAACCGTGGACCATAGAGGGTTTGCTTCTTGAGCCCAGTGGCTGAGGCTTGGGATCCTGGTGCCCACAGAGCTGTGCCCCTCCCCCCAGCCTTGCCCATTGTCTTCAGCCAAGGATCAGGTAGTTTACTAGCATATGCCTTTTCTCAAGATGCCTTTTCTTCCGTGGTCAATGTGCCTGGCCACAGCTCCTGCATGTTAGAACCAACTGCCCAACCCAGCGCTGTTGACTTCCAGACAGAAACATCAGAGGCTGCCTCTGAGGTGTCAGACCAGCACCTTTGACACCATGAGGGTGCTAAGAAGAACCCCTCCCTGACCAGCAGCAGTGATCCTCCTTGCCCTCTGTTCCCTCGGTTGCACACACAGTTGGGCTGCCCTCCGAGGCATGTCATTTCAGAAAGCTCAAGCAGTATAGATGCCGTGTACAGAAAGTGGCGTTTCACCCCTGCAGGACACACCTGCTTCAGAGCCTCATCAGCATTGTCAGTGGGAGTCTGGGGGTGGGGGTGGGGGCAGGGGTTCGGGCTTCCCAGAGAGTCCCAGGTCTTCTTTATCCACAGTCACAGAGAGTGACTGACCTGCTTGCACCAAGAGTGCTAGTGTTTCCATCCACCGCTTCTATGTATCTAATGGGGCTCCCTGAGTAGGATCCAGAACAGCACAGCAGGGCTGCCAGATAAACAGACTGCAGGACAGGGACCTTCTAGGGAACTGGCAGAGCTGCAGCAGAACAGGGACCTTCCAGAGACTCCAGGCAGGCTAACAGCAGTAACAACAGGAGGGCTGGCTGTGGTCAGCACATCCCTGGGTGCATCACTGATGGGTTTTGATGGGTCATTGCCCCTTTTTTCTGTTAAATTTTGTTTCTTTGGCAAATCATTACTGTGTTTTACCAAGGTTGTTTTGTGCCAGGTTAGAAATTTTCAAGCGCCCCCCCCCCCCCCAGCCTTCCTAACACTTCATCTGGGCAGAGCCCACCCTGGAGAAGGTGTGTCAAGTGTAGGCTTAGGCACCAACAGGACTGGACCTGACCTGACCTCAATGTCAGTGTCCAGGGACATGAACATGGATAGGACATAGAAATGGGAACCAGCATTGTAGGACCTTATTCACGACATGTGGGGATGCGGTACACCAGGATTTCATAGGGCCCTTCACTGGCCTGTTTTCTTCCCCCAGGGTCCCCAACCTGCACATGCTCAACCAGGGGTGTCTACAGAGGGCCAGACCTAGCCAGGGCTTGACTTCAGCTGTGCACTGCCTCATCGCTGCAGCATTGCTCTGCTGTATGGGTACTGTGCTCTCCTAACACTGGGTTGCTTCCTGTAAAATCACCCCACGAGCTATATTTCTATGACCAGGTGAATGAATCTAAAGCAGGGTCACACATGAAATTAATCAGACCAGGCTGAGGGCAAAACATGTATAGTCTGGCAGTCTTCTACCTTGTATAGAGAGCGAGCTGCCTGCCAGAACTATTGTTTTTATTAAGTACAAGGACCAACCCCAGGTGGGGCAGTAAAGACAGAGTAAGGGCAGATAGCCAGGATCCAGATCCTGTCCCGCACAGATTTACATATAAGATAATCTTTATTTTGAGTGAATCCAAGTTGTAAACAAATAGATACAAAGAAACCAGGGATGGTCTTGTTTTGGGTAAAGCAAGATATAATCTAACAGCTTCCTAAGATGGGGCCACAGCCCACTGGAAAGGGGGGTTGTTGGGACAGGCCTCTGAGAACCCTGGGCTTTCTCTGCATCTTCCTCAGGCCTAAGAAACCACTAAGCTGCCCTGCACCTTCCTTGCTTCAGCCTCTCTTGTTCTAATGAGCTGTGCTGTGCTGTACCCGGCCATTTCTGCATCTTAAGTTTGGCAGCTGAGTCCTTGAGCACCTTGTTCTCTCTTCAGTGTTGACCTGGCCTGCCTTTTGCAAGGACCAGCTAGAGGAGGTGTACGCCACTAAGTCTAGTTGGAATAGTAATGATGGTGTCTGTTGGGAAGAGGAAGAGTTCATAGGTATGAGAACCTTCAACAGCTTGTTCTAAGTATGCAAAGAAAACTTAAGTACATTTTCTATTCAGTACAGATGTCCTATTAAGTATATTTGCTTTATATTTAACATGCAGCTCTTTTTTTCTTCTCTGTATATCAGAGTACAATATTTCTTTAGACTTGTTAGTTCTGAACTTGAATTTGGTGCATTGAAATGTGCTGCCAACCTTCCCTCAGTTCTGCCGGACGCTTCTAGGCTGTGGGGGACAGCTTCTGCCTGAATCATACCTTTTAGAGATGAGTCTGCTCTGCTGAGACCAAAATCAATTCTCAATTGGGCATCTTTTACTTGTGTATTTATTTAGCACTATCAACTTAGACTTTGATAGAGTCATACTTGGCAAAACAGGAAGAAATGAATCATATCACAGGGAACATTTCACCTTACTAACAAAAGAATTGTATGACTTTGGAATTTGTATGACTATGGCTTTCATATGGCTTTTATGGTATAAGGTCTTCTTTCTGTTTGTGGGTTTATTTGGAGGGTGGTCAGTAAAGCAGCCAATGTTGTTTGTGTGCCAAGTGGGCCTCTCTGCTTGTAGACATTAGGGCCCAGCCCCAGAGTTGTGTTGACCCACAACACAACGGGGACGAGCAGCCCTTGTGGAAAGGAGAGCCTGGGAGCTGCATAGACATCACTGCCCATTTCACTCTCAGCCACTACCATCTTCAGGATGGTTCTATGGGTAAGTGCTATGTGCAGAGACTGTGTTTGGGCCCTCGGTGCAGCACATCACCACAGTGCAGCAGAGAGGATGATCAGGTACTCAGTTGCCTTTACCTTAGACTGCATGTTCTCCACCATCATATTCTCGCCTTGGAATCGTGGGTGTTGTAATCATGTCTCAGACTTCTGGAGATGATTTCCATCAAGCTCTGGTACCAAGGATCATCCTGTGGATAATTAAAAAAACTTCATTGTTGTTGGTTTGTTTGGAACCCACACCCAGTGGTGCTTGGGGCTAACTCCTGGCTCTGAGCTCAGGAGTCACTTCTGTCTGGTCTCAGGGGACCATACAGAATTTCAGAGATTGCATCTGAACCAGCCACATGCAAGGCAAGAACTCTCCCTGCTGTACCATAGCTCCGGTCCCTGAGGCCTTTGATTCTCTAACCTTTCATAGAATTGGGAGCACTTATGATCACAGGCCTTAACTCAAGTTACCCTGACAGCATTGCTCTATCCTTTCCATTCTTGTTCCATGATCATCATCATCTAGCTGCAGCCCTGACTAGCCTCAGGCTTTCAGAGGATTCTGGAGGACACTAAAGATGCTCCTCGGAGCGCCCATGTGAGTGCTAGCTGGGTTTCGGGTCAGTGACACAAAGAGCTTCACTCCACTAAGCTCCAGCTTCACATTCTCAATGCAGCGAGAATAACAGCACGTTTGCTAATATTCTGTGTAGGCGGGTTTGTACTGCTGAAGAACCATCTGGCTTAGAAAATACCTTTGAAAAGATGAGACTAGATGTTCGTAACCTAGCCAAATCAGCTCTGCAATCGGGTAATTCATGCCGGACTCAATGTCCCTTCTACCAAAACCGTTAATTAGGAAGTATAATCTCTGTGCTCACCCTTGAAAGGATTTCTGTAAGGTCCACTCTCGTGTTTTTGCAGGTACTGTAATAGGTGTTGTCATTTATACTGGAAAAGAAACTCGAAGTGTCATGAACACATCCAATCCCAAAAACAAGGTAGGCTAGATGACGGGCGCCTGCCCCTGAGCTTCCCCTCCTTCTGGGGCATGCACCCCCTCCACACACACCCTCTGAACTCTCTTCTGTGAGCCCAGAAGCTACAGACAGGGACAGTTGCTCCTTGCATCTGCGGCTGACCTTTTCTTATCTGCCAGGCTCTAAAAGTGCCCTTTCTTCTAGTGAATTCACTTTTTGCTTCTCTTTAAATTTTCCTTGTGAGCTATAGACTCCATCTGATGTGCTTCAGTTTCCCTTCAGTGTATTTACTGTCAAGTTGGCACCCTCTGTTTATTGGAGGCTAGATCTCGGGCAGTGACGCTGTGGGACGAGTCTGCTGGGAGAAATGACAGGCAGAAGACTGGCTTCAGTTGCAAACTCTTCCTGTGTCCTCCCTAATGCAGCTTTGCTGAGTGGCATGTCAGTGAGTTAGGCTGTGGCCAGGCGCTGGTTTGCCCCAGATTGGTGCAGAGGGCACGTGCTGCATGTCTAGAACCCACCGGTGCCCACCTGTAGTTTGCCGGTGCACACAGCCAGTCTGCATGTTCCTGTCAGACAGATTCCCACCCAGCACAGCCATTGGTACTTCTGTAGCTTGTTCTTTTCAGATGGGGCAGCAAATGGCAGGCCTGGGACAGACAGCTCGGGCCTGGCACTTGCCCTGCCTACAACCAGGGCTAACCTGGATACAGAGTCAAGAATAGCTCCTGAGTACCAGCAGATGTGACCCAGAAACCCACCACATGACACATGCATGTACATCCTGCACCTCCCAGAAAATCAGTCCCACAGTGTTTTTCAGTGGAGTAAAAGTTCAAGATGAGAAGCAATTCTGATGAGACTGTTTCCCTCCTGCTGAGAGAACTGGATAGATACACTGGCAAAACAGGGTCTGCTCAAGTTTGGACAAATCAAAAGTTTTTATTACTAAGCAATGACTTTTACAATAATATTTAGTGGAAGTTTAAATTATATGGAGTGCAAGTTGAATAATGGACTACTCTATAAAACCTAGCCTTAGATATATTTAATAAGATGAATCTTGATTACATTTAAGAGGAAAAACTTCTTACAGGAGGTTAAGAAAAATCAATTGTGACAGGCTGCCATTTCCATGCCATTCATAGTAATAAGTTACTCCGAGCCAGAACATCAGGGATGAAATGATAATACAAATTGCTTCAAGCAGTCACTGTACTCCCTCGGGCATATTGATATGTGTTTCTAATAAAAAGGCTTTCAGAGGCCTTGTTGGCAGACAGACAGGTGAGATGGGCCATTATGTGGAGCCGTCTCAGCTTGTACTGCAGCCTCTTCAGATAAGAACAAACGGGATCAGGTACGGTGCACTGCAGGTTGGAATTTCAGGCCTGTTTTGGAGAGGACCTCTCTCAGCTTAAAAGGGATGTTTTATTAATATTTTAAAAGTGTTGACTCATTCAAATATTAGGACAGAGTAACTCTATTCATGTCTTGTGGTCGCTTGTAACCGCACTCTGTCATCTCCTGCTTGAGGTCTGAAATATTTCCGGATTTAAATGTGTGTTTAAAACCAATGATCTACATATACATATATACACACATATGCACACACAAATGCACACACATACCTAGCTGCCCTGCAGTAAGTCTGCAAAGATCAAGGACTTGCCTGTGCCTTGGCTCCTGTTCATACTTACCAGTCAGAATGTGTGTGTGTGTGTACATGTGCGCGCACACACACACACACACAGCTGCCCTGTGGTGGGTAACTCCTATTCATACTTATTACTTCTATTCATAACATTCAGAATGTACACACACACACACACCTGCCCTGTGGTGGGTCTGCAGAGATCAAGGACTTGCATCACACACACACACACACACACACACACATGACACACACACACACACATACCTGCCCTGTGGTGGGTCTGCAGAGATCAAGGACTTGCATGTGCTTTGCGGGGTGACTCCTGTTCATGCTTACCAGTCAGAATGTCCTTGTCAGAGACCTGCAGGAGCTGTCGTGGCACCGAGGAGCCTTGGCCATTCCTGTCCCAGGTTGGCTGGATTGCAGCCCTGTGACTGCAGATCCACCTGCCACTCCAGGAAGGGCCTCATGCTGCTGTCTGGATCAGGATGGATGTGCCATCAGAGCAGACGTCTAGTTGGAGGAGTTGCAGCCAGTTTCTTCTTGCAACATGTTCCTGAGGGTGAAAGCAGTTGTTCTCAGGAGGAAACAACATGCACATTATCTGTGTGAGCCGTTATGAGCGACTCAGAGATTTAGACTCCTGGTCAGAGATCGTCTATATACCAAGGGCCTGTGGTCAGAGTATGCACACCAAGCTCTGGGGCTCAGAGAGCGTCTACATCTAGGGCCTGTGGTCAGAGAGTATCCACACCCAGCTCTGGGGCTCAGAAAGCCTCTACACCAAGGGCCTGTGGTCAGAGTGTCCACACCAAGAGCTAGGGGTTAGCATCCATGCCGAGGGCCTGTGGTCAGAAAGCATCCACACCGAGGTGCTCCCGAGTTCAGATGTTCCTGAGACGTGGCTGACCTGATTGTCCTTCAGAAATCCTTGATTCCTCATGCTGAGCACTGAGGGGGTTGGAAATTTGTGGGGCCCATAACAATGGCATGTTCCACTGTAACACATGCATCTGAGTTGGCAGCAAGTCCCAAGGCTGTGGATTTGCAATTATCAGATGATTGGGAAGCATTTGGGCTTGGGCTGTGAGGGGGAACAGGAGGCACTGACATATCCTGAGACATTGGGTCTCTCAGTCACAGGAACAGAAACATGGTTTTGTGGTGTG
>PVKC010003358.1:0-39416 GCA_004027635.1 Crocidura indochinensis
TTAGTGCCATCTTTATATCGAAGTTTGTTGTGTCTGTTGGTCAGTCTTGTCTTAAAGTAGGTCTTTCTGTTTTTCTTTTAGGAATGGTTTTGAGTCTGTAAAGTTTCTGAGCTCTTGTTTGTCTGTGCAACCATGTATTGCTCCTTCAAACCTGAACGTGAGTTTTTCTGGGTGCAGTATTCTAGGCGAAGCATTTATTTCATTGAGATTTGTCACTATGTCCCACCACTGCCTTCTGGCCTTGAGTGTTTCTGGTGACAGGTCTGCAGTAAATCTCAAGGATGTTCCCTTGAATGTAATTTTTCTTTTTGATCTTGCTGCTTTTAGAATTCTGTCTCTATCTGTGGGATTCGTCATTGCGACTAGGATGTGTCTTGGAGTGTTTTTTTCTGGGGTCTCTTTTAGTTGGTACTCTTCGGGCATGCAGGATTTGATTGCATGTATTCTTTAGCTCTGGTAGTTTCTCTGTAATGATGTTCTTGACCGTTAATTCTTCCTGGATATTTTTTTTCTGGGACTCTGGGACTCCAGTGATTCTTAAGTTGTTTCTGTTGAGCTTATCATAGACTTCTACTTTCACCTGTTCCCATTTTTTGAGTAATTTTTCCATGTTTGATCATTTACTTTAAGGCTTTTTCCTTATTTCTTCTGCTGTATGGAATTGTTATTCATCTCATTAGTACTGGAAAGTGTACTAATTCTATCCTCAGCTGCTGTTAACCTGTGGAATGCTCAACTATGTTTTTCTTCAATTCATCTACTGAGTTTTTCAGACCTGTTATTTGACCTGAAATTTCAGTTTGGAATTTTCTGATTTCTATCTTCATATTCTCTTGATTCTTATTAGTGTTCTCTTCTATACTTTCTTTGAGTTCTTTGAGCATCTTCCATATGGCAACTTTAAACTCCTTATCTGAGAGACTGACTAGGTGGTTGGTCATGTTCAAGTCATCAGAGTAGCCATTGTCATTCTCTATGTCTGGTGCTGGCCTGCATTGTTTCCCCATTGTCACACTTGTATTGTGGGTTTTTCTACGATTGTGGTTGTATTCATTGGCTAAATGATGTGTGCTAATGTGGAGCAAAGTAGATCGGCTGTGCTCCTCTGGCTCCTCCCTTTCTGGGCGTGTAAACTCACCTCCAGGGAAGTCTAGCCGTCTGCTGATGAGCCACACACAGGATGAAATCAGACTAAGAATGCAGCACAGCACAGAAGACAGGCAGATCCAAAGATTTATTTATTATCTTTCATTATTAGTATATAAAAAGTCACAGATTTTTACATATCAAACTTGTAGGCTGCAACTTTACCATAGAAATTTAGTTTCTAGAAGCTTTTTGTGCAGTCTTTAGAATTTTATGGCTATAATATTATGAAATCTATACACAGAGCTTGGCTTCTTCCTTTCTAAATGCCATGGACACATTTTTCTTGCTTAATTGCTATGCCGTGTACTTCTAGTACTATTTTGAAAAGAAATAGTGAAAGGAGAAACCTTGTCTTATGATAGATATTAGATGAAAGGCTTTTAGTTTTTTCCTATTGAGTATAATGTTTGCAATATGCTGTGGTAGAATGTTGTGACTATATTGAGGAAAGTTCCTTCAATTCCCATATTGTTGAGATTTTTTTATCATAAATGGGTGCTTGACCTTGTCTGCATCTATTAATATTATTATATGATTTTTTCTTTTATTAATATGGTATATTATATTGATTGACTGCATAAATTGAATCATTCTTGCATCCCAGGTATGAATCCTACTTGTTCATGGTGTATAACCATCTTGATTAGTTGTTGGATTCTATTTATAATTATTTTGAGGAAGATCTTTGCTTCTGTGTTTGAGAATATCAGCTTATAATTCTATTTCTGTGGTGTCCCTGTTTGCTTTGGGTATAAGGGTGATGTTATCTTCATAGAAATTGGTACTCTTTGGGCATCCAGATGTGGATGCATGCACTCTTCAGCTCTGAGAACTTCTCAACAATGATATTCTTTCCTGTTGATTCTTCATGGAGTTTTCTTCCTGGCCCTCTTGTACCCAATAATTCTTATGTTTTTCCTTTTGAATTCATTACAAAAGTACATTCACTTCTTTTGAGCAATGTTTCCATCTTCTGTTGATTTATTTTAAAGATCTTTGCCAACTTCTGTTATACGTAGTTGTTATTAATCTATCTTTCAGATCCCTGATTCTGACTTCAGCATCTGAGGTTACTCTGCTGGTGAGACTTGCTAGTGAATTTTTCATTTCATTGCCAAGTTTTTCAGTCCTGCTATATCTGTATGAAGTTTCCTTGTTTCTACTTTTATATTCTCTTGAGTTTTATTGGCTGTTTGTTCCATCATTTCTTTGAGTTCTTTGTACATCCCCCACATTTCCCCCTCGAAAGTCCTTATCAGCTAAGCTAGATAGGTGGTTGATATTAATTGGGTCCTCAGAACTACCATCTTAATTCACTTAGTGTGGTAGGGTTCTATGTTGTCTTCCCATTTGCAGTGTGGTGATATTTTTTATGTGTTGTATTAGGGCTCCTTGACTAGTGAAATATGCAGCTATGGAGCAAAGCAGAATAGCAGTGCTCATCTCTCAGTGCATTAACTTGAGTTTACAATGGCCCTTTTAATTCTAAAAGCTGCCCACTGTCACTGCAGATGCTGTATTTGATGTTGTCTGTCTGAGGGCCACACTTTTCTCTGGGCCCAATATTCTTAGTTCAAAATTCAGCCTAGTCAACAGGTCCTGACTGGCTCACCCAGGAGGAGGGCCAGGGCAAGTAAAAGTATATTCCCAAGCAGCCATCTCCCCAACCTCATGTCATTGCTGGCCATCTTGTAGCCATCTGTTTCACTGCCACCCTGTGTTCCTGATGTACTCCCTTGGAGCTAATGTCCACATTCTGCATGCTCAGCCATTCAGGTGATCCTAAGCAGCACTCCACAGTTTCCAGCCCAGCCTCAAGCCTCAGGGTGCCACTCACTGACAGTCTCCTAGCTCTAACAGCACCATTGCCACTGTTTAGTCTCACTGCCACTGTTGCCATCTGGTAGCTGGCATTGAGAGCTATGCCACTGCTGCCTATATGGCAAAATTGTGAGACCCTCTTGCCTCACTTAGCCTGGCTCCTTCTGCACTCACTTAGCTCTAATATCTGTGCCCTGTGAACTCAGTTGTGCTAATGGTCCCATGCCACACTCCACAATTCTGAGCAACACTCCACAGTTGCCAGTCCAACAGCAGGACCAAGTCAGAGCATCACTCACTGTCAGACTCCTTTATTCGGGAACACCCTGCTTAGTCACTTCCAGCTCTGCCACTATTGCTTAAGGTCACCACCAACACCATGTTTTCTCTGGCCTTTTATGGTATCTTTCTCCTTTCAAACAGTGTTTCTTTTCCTCTTCTAGAAGAACCTAAAATATTTCTTGGATGGCCACTTGGTAATGCTAAATTTCTTTAACTATTATCTGTCTATAGGGCTCATTTTCTTCCCCTTAAAATCTGAGTGATAACTGCACTGGGTAAAGTTTTCTTGGCTGGAGGTATTTTCTGAATATCATCTTCTACAATGCCACTCTTTTCTGGCCTGTACAATTTTGGATGAGAAATATGATATAGCCTTTTGGGGGTTCTCATGTGACTTTCTTTTTATCTATCTGCTTTTAGGGTTCTCCCTTTACTTAAAGCTTGATATTTTAATTATAATATATCTTGATGTATGTTTATTTTTTTGTTTGGAACTTTTGAGATTTCTAGATTTGGATGTCTGTCCTTTTGCTTTTTGATAGTTTCTGACTATTATTTTTCCAATGACTCTGTCCTTTTCTTTCTTTCCTCTTCATTATAAATGCCAGTAATAAAAATACTTTTTCTCTTCAGGCTGTCCCATATTAGGTTATTGTTCTAATTACTTTGAACTCTTCTTTATTATGGTTTTTAGTATTGTTAGTTCTAACTTCAAGCTAATTGAATTAACTTTAAGTTTCTTCTATCCCATTGTTGACTATTGCATTATTTTTAGTACAGCTAATATAGTCTCTAGTTCTATGATTGTTTTTGATTTTTCTTTGGCTGAAATTTTTTTCTTGATCATTTTAGTAAGTATCATTAGGATTTTTGCTTTCAGTATCATTAGAACTAAAGCTTCTAATATATCAGGTAGCTCACAAGTATATGTTTAATTAGCAGTTATTTCTATGAATTTGGAATATTTTATACATAGGTCCATTATATTTGTTTCCTCAGAGGGTTTTGATGGATTCTAAGAGACTTTTTAGAGTGTGCTTGGGTGATGACAGAGGCTTAGGTTAGCCAGTCCTTAAGGTCTTCTATGAATCAAGTTTGAGGATGTTTGATATGAAAACAGGGTTTAATGTAATCAGTATCAAATAGCCATCAGACTATCACAGTTGCAGACTTAATAACTGGGAACTTTTGCAATGGTGAGTTTAAAAAAACAATTGTGACCTCAGTCACAATTAGTGACAAGTTTGTACTCGAATGTTGGGAGAGCAGTCCTTGTAGGCCATCAAGAGAGAACAAAAACAGAAAAGTTCCTTTTACAACTAGTTCTGCTTCAGGATGTCCACAAGTTTCTGTAGACGAGGTGAGGCTTGCTTGCTAGCATCAGATGTAGACTAATGTGGATTACTTTTCTGCTGCAAAAGTTCTATATACGTGACTTGCTCGATTATTTGCTAGGACATGTGGAACTTTTGTGGTCTCTGCCTTCATGTTTATTGTTATAGAGACCAAGATTTGATATATCACTAGCCAGCATTGCTATCATCCAGATCACCAGAGGTTGCCATGATGTCACCTTCCAGGGATGCTGACCCTGTATAAAGCCAATAGTTTTTCTTGTTTCTTATTACAGTGCTGTGACATAGGATCATAAAATTTGGATGATTTGGATGAGAAGTGTTGATACAATCTGATCCAGTCTTCCATTCCACCCTTATCTCCAGGGCAAAGTTATGCACTTTAGAATCACCTGTTGATGACTGAAACCCAACCACAATCATGTTTGTAACCAAGGTGTTTAAATAAAATATTTAAAAAAAAGAATCTCCATTGATTGCTGTTTTTTGTCGAGAGTCTAAATTTCTTTACTAGAAAGAGCATTACTCTGTCTTCTAGTCATGTGGACACCTAAATTTTGTCCCTTATTGTAGAAGCTTTAATTTTCAGTATTTTGAATTAATTTGTCACAATTTTGGTAAGAAGTGAACACAAACTATCTTTATTGGGCCATTTTGAACTGGACTTTCCCAACATCATTTTTAAGAGAAGATATTCCAGGAATTCAATGTACTAAGATCATTCAATCCTTTATTGATTTAGAAATTTCACCAACAATCTAGATGGTTTCTTAATCATTTCTGAGATTGTCTTGAAAATGCAGATTAAAAACTATTTTAATCGGTCTTTAAGTGCCTGAGATCTTATATAGTATCAAACTTGAAAATGTTTGCTGCATTAAACTGAAACAATGTGGATAAGCATAATATACCCTAACCATTGTAGGCCACAGTCCCAATATGTTATAAGATGGCACATTAAGTAACTTTCTGAATAATACTTAATCTCTCTTTATGTACACATATTTTTTAAAGTATAGATTAAGAGAGTGATTGGCTAGAGAGATAGCATGGAGGTAGAGCGTTTGCCTTCCATGCAGAAAGACGGTGGTTCAAATCCAGGCATCCCATATGGTCCCTCGTGCCTGCCAGGGACAATTTCTGAGCGCAGAGCCAGGAGTAAACCCTGAGCAAAGCCGGGTGTGGCCCAAAAACCAAGAGAGGGGGGGAGGGGGGAATGGTGGTAAAGGCAGAAATTTGACAAATACCTGAAATCCAAAAATACAATAGAATAGGTCCAGAGAGATTGTCAGCTGGCAAGGCTCTTGTTTTGCTTGCAGCCAATCCATATTCAATCCCTAGTATCCCATATGGTCCTATGAACACTGTAAGGAGTGATCCTTGAGTAAGACAGGAGTGAGCTCGGGGTATCACTGGGTATGGGCCTTCCCCAAACCCAAAACATACAACATAGTTTATCAATAAAACAAAATAAAAACAGATTTTAGCACTAAAGCATGTCTGGTGTCTGGAATCTCATGGGAAAACCCAATTATCATTTCTGGGAGATTCACTACTGTGGAACAAGAAGCAGTTGCGCAAAGAAAGGACATGACCTCAGGGAAGTTGAAGAGGTAAAGCTGAAACTACTAAGATGCAGAACCATACCCTGGAAAAAGGAAGCATGGAGCTGAAAATGTTTGTCTCAGCCTTTAAAAGTCTACTTTCACAAGGTTTGATCAATAGCAAGAGGTCAGCCAGACAAGGTAATTAGAGTGGGCAGTTACAAAAAGCACACCTCAGTGGTTCCCCTGCAAGCCCTTCCAGGAACATGGATCACTCTCAGAAGGGTAAATAGCAGACAGGCAGTTTGATCATTTCAAACCAAAGGTAAAACTGCAGCGTAAACTCTGCCTGCTCTGTGTAACACAAGGGCCGGTCCTACCCAGAGTCATCCATCGAGTATAGGAATTTGATTAGAGTTACAAAGAATTTTCTGCAGAGAGTAAAAATATTGATGCTATTAAGTCTTTTTCATATGTGCCATCATTTGATCTGAAGGAAGTGGTGAGGTATTAAACAATATGAAATGGAGGAATGGAGGAAAATAAAATCCAAAGAGGAGTCTCATACAATGAACTTGATCCTCACTTGCTTTGAACTTAGTGTAGAAAATATGTTCAAAACTTCAGAGATAGTCTGGGTAATCTCCAGACATTCATACTTAGAAGATACATAAAGGAAAGGCTAATGGAAGTTGAAAACTGCATTTAATAAAGCATATATCAAAGTCCAAAGGAAAAAAGTTAAAGAAGGCCAAGAAACAAAGATAAAAATTTACGATCACCAGGATCTATATAAAAAATGAAAATATATTCTCTTATTTCAATAATTGTACTTACTGTCACTGGTATAAACTCACCAAATTGCCAAACATTATAAGTAAGATACTCACTAATCAAATAAATTCACAAATAAATTATGAAACAGCTGGATAGACCAGAAAACTAAGTCCAATCTTATGCTGCCTTTAGGAACACATTTGAACTCTTATTATAAGCACAGGCTTAGAATAGAAACAATTAAATAAGTCAAAATTGAATAGAAAACAAGTAGATAAATCAAATATAGCTTAAAATGCTGATCACATATCAACATATCAAACAAAATAAGTTTAAACCTAAATAGGTAATAATAAATAAAGATGGGCATTATGATGTGGTTGAGAGATCTATAAATCAAGAAGATATAACACTCATTAACATATATGCATCATATGAAGGAGTGCCAAAATATATATAAAAAAAATGTACTAACAATCTGAGAAAATTACTGGCACCAACAAGAAAATAGTAGGAGGTTTTAGTACCTTCTTTCTCATTATTAGTTTTCTTAAGGCCAAAAACATTCAATAAACAGCTGATGGGAATGCTGTCTAGTCCAACCTTTATGGAAAACAATATGGAAATCCCTCAAAAAACTGGAAATTGAGCTCCATATGATCCAGCTATACCACCCCTAGGTATATACCTCAGGAACATAAAAACACAATGCAAAAATGCCTTCCAGCACCAATATTCATTGCAGTGCTATTTACAATATCCAGGCTCTGAAAACAAACAATATGCCCTTCAATTGATGAATGAATATAATGTGGTACATATACACAATGGAATATTATGCAGCATCAGGAGAGATGAAGTCATGACATTTTTCTGTACATGGATTTACGTGGAATCTATTATGCAGAGTGAAATAAGTCAGAAGGAGAAAGACAGACACAGAATATTCTCACTCATCTATGGGTTTTAAGAACAATAAAAGACTATTGAAATAATGCCCAGAGACAATAGAGATGAGGACTGGAAGGACTGGCTCATTGTATGAAGCTCACCAAAAAGAGTGATTGGTGCAGTTAAAGAAATAACCACACTGACAACTACCATAACAATGTCATTGAGTGAGAGAAGTGCAAGGCTTGTCTTGAATACAATCTGGGGGGATGGGAGATGGAGCATTGGTGGTGGGAATGTTGCATTGGTGAAGGGGTGCTCTTTATATAACTGATACCCAACTACAATTAGACGTAATTGTAATCAAGGTGCCCTATATAAAAATCAATTTTATTTAAATTCATTACTTATTTTTATTTTATTTATAATTTATAATTTAAATTTAATAAAAATAATATTTTAAATAAAAATATTTTAAAAATTTAATAAACAAACATTAACCTTAAAGGAAGAAATCAAAGAATTGGACCTTTTAAAATTAATATCTTTATTTAAACACCTTGATTACGAATATGATTGCTGTTGGGTTTCAGTCATGTAAAGAAATGAAAGAATTGAACCTTAAATGGCTTGCATTCATGGAGATTTTCACCCCTCAAAATCTGAGTATACATTAGTTCAGTGCACATGCAAACAAACCACATACTGGAAAAAATGAAGGAACTGAGTCAGGAATTGAATAAAAATTGAATATTACTCATAAGTATAGATAGAGAAAGCAAGGAATACACAACAGATAATGAAAACAGCTGATATTCTGCTTATAAAACTGAGTCTCTAAGTAGGGAGAATGGAAGAGGTGGATAAAATTAGATTTAGGAACAGTGATGGAGAAATATTGGCACTTTTGTAGTAAGTGTGGTAATTTTTTAAACCTAAAACATTAATATTGTAAATCATGACACCTCTATGAATAAAATTAAACACTATTTGATAAGTACTATTGTTGCCTCTGTTTCAAATTGATTATTATGCTTTCTTCATATCCTTAAATAGAATATTAAATTTCAATATCATTTCATATTGTGGAAAATAAACAAAAGCAAATGTGACATAATTTGTCAACATAGTTTCCCTTAAAAATGTTTCTCTCTGAGTACATAACTGAGTAAAAAAAATATGTTCTTTAAATAATGACCGCAACACTTTCCAGGTAATCTGGTCTTGGCAGATACCTCTGTGGAATTCTCAGAAAGGGGAGGCACATTTCCCTTTCTGCATAAATTAAAGCAGCCCAATGCTACAACCTACACCTTCCCATGGAAGTGGCCCAGGTCCAGGACTGAAAATGAATAATATGAGAAGCAAAATTTTCTCAACTGAGATGAGACTACAGGGCTGAAAACTCTGAATTTTATCTTGAAGTAGAATTGGACCAAGACTCCTCACCCACCCCACCATTAGAAAATCTAGGAGTCTTACCCATCACCACCATTTTCCCAGAAGGAAAATGGCTAAGCTCCTCCACCAAGCTTCAAAAGAAAATAATGATCACTGGTACTTCTCAGGTAGTCTAGTTCAGGTTGATACCTTCATAGCATCTTAGAAATGATAGGAGGGTGACAAATTTACCTTTCTGCATGAACTACAAAGTCCAATGCCACTCCTTATACACTCTGAAAGAAATATCTCAATTCTATGACTTAACCATATGAAATTTCCAAGCCACCAAATTTGTTTTAGATCTATAAATGCTAAACCATGTGTCTTCACACAGTCACACACCATCTCAATATTTTGAGTGTAATATATTGTATTATAATCCTAGTAGTATCACGGGAAATCAGATGAGAAGGTTACATAGTAATATGCCAACTTCTGAGCCTAAACAGTAACACACAGAACTCAACTGGCACCAACTACAGCCCAGTAAATCCTTCGAGGATTTGGAGGAATTTCAAAAGCACATGTTCATTGAGAGATAAAGCATTTAAAAATATCCCTGTAATTCACCACCTAAGGCAAAGACATTTTCTATCAGTGTCCTCAGCAGGAATTTCCTAAACAGTGGTGCATTTGAACCAATATAGTATCTTTTTATTTTTCAAAATTTCCAGAGGTCAACATAAAGTATTTTCACCAATTACAAACAGTATTAAGATGCTGAAGATAATAAAAAGTGGTACTTTTAATCAATTTGAAACAGAGGCAACAATAGCTTGCTTATCTCTGTCTCATGGAGTGTCTTTGAAGCCTGTGACATTTCAAGCATGTTCTTCAAGTTAAGATGCCAGATCTTTTCTAAGGATTAAGTATAGATTATCAGTTTACTCTACAACATTGTATTTTCCCTTGAACATGTATCCCTATTATCTGTTTCTTTTTTTTTTTGTTCTTTTGCTTTTTTATAAAACACTTTACCAGTACAACATCCCCATCACCAATGTCCCAAGTGTCCTTCTTCCCCACCCCACCCCAACCTGTGCTCTAGATAGGCTTTCTACTTCCTCATTGAGCCACGTTTTGTTATGAAGGTTCTCAGTATAATTATTTCTCTAACTGAACCCATCACTCTCTGTGGTGAATTTCATGTCGTGAGCTGAACCTTCCAGTCCTCCTCTCTTTTGTCTCTGAGAATCATTGCACAAATGTCTTTTTTTTTTGTTTGTTTTGGTTTTTTTTTGTTTTTGTTTTTGGGTCACACCCAGTGACGCTCAGGGGTTACTCCTGGCTATTCACTCAGAAGTCGCTCCTGGCGGCACGGGGGACCATATGGGGAACCGAGGGATCGAACCGCGGTCCGACCTAGGTTAGCACAAGGCAAGGCAGGCACCTTACCTTTAGCGCCAACGCCCGGCCCCCGCACAAATGTCTTTAATATTTCTCAAAACCCATAGATGAGTGAGATCATTCTGTGTCTGTCTCTTTCCCTCTGACTTATTTCATTCAGCATAACATATTCCATATACACCCATGTATAGGAAAATTTCATGACTTCATCTCTTCTTATGGCTACATAATATTCCATTGTATATATGTGCTCTGATCTCTGTGGCATGAGATGGTACCTCATAGTTGTTTTTATTTACATCTCCCTGATGATTAGTGATGTGGAGCATTTTTTCATGTGCTTTTTAGCCATTTGTATTTCTTTTTTTTTTTTTTTTGTCAAAGTGTCTGTTCATTTCTTCTCCCCATTTTTTTTGATAGGGTTAGATCATTTTTTTCTTGTAAAGTTCTGTCAGTGCCTTGTATATTTTGGATATTAGCCCCTTATCTGATGGGTATTGGGTGAATAGTTTCTCCCTCTCAGTGGGTAGCTTTTGTATTCTGGGCATTATTTCCTTTGAGGTGCAGAAGCTTCTCAACTTAATATAGTCTCATCTATTTATTTCTGCTTCCACTTGTTTGAAGTGTTTATTTCTGCTTTCAACTTGTGCCGTTTCCTCCTTAAGGATGTCTTTAGTCTCAATGTCATGGAGTGCTTTACCTACGTGTTGTTCTATATACTTTATGGTTTCAGGTCTGATATCTAGGCTTTTAATCTATTTGGATTTTACCTTCATACATGGTGTTAGATGGGGGTCTAAGTTCATTTTCTTGCAAGTAGCTACCAGTTGTACCAACACAACTTATTGAAGAGGTTTTCCTTGTTCCATTCAGGACTTCTTGTTCCTTTATCAAAAATTAGGTGATTGTATGTCTGGGGAACATTCTTTGAGTACTCAAGCCTATTCCACTGATCTGAGGGTCTGTCTTTATTCCAATGTCACATTGTTTTGATAACTATTGTTTTGTAATACAGTTTAAAGTTGGGGAAAGTAACACCTTCCATATTCCTTTTCCAAAGGATTGCTTTAGCTATTCTAGGGTGTTTATTGTTCCAAATGAATTTCAGAAGTGTTTGATCCACTTCTTTAAAGAATGTCATGGGTATCTTTAGAGGGATTCCTTTAAATCTGTACAATGCTTTGGGGGAGTATTGCCATTTTAGTTATGTTAATCCTGCCAAACAGGGTATGGATTTCCATTTCTGTTTGTCTTCTCTTATTTCTTGGAGCAGAGTTTTTTTATAGTTTTCTTTGTATAGGTCCTTCACATCTTTAGTCAAGTTGACTCCAAGGTATTTGAGTTTGTGTGACATTAATGTGAATGGAGTTGTTTTCTTAATATCCATTTCTTCCCTATCATTATCTCTGTTTCTTTGTTTGCCTAGTTCCACTCGAAAAAAGCCTGAGTGAAACGTTTCCCCTCTTCTTCTCTTCTCAGATCTTTCTAAACAAATTTTATTCAATAAAAATATTCTGATTCTTTTAAAAAATAGTATGGGTTATTTTTCACACAACCCTTTACACTGGTCTTTTCTGACAACTAGTTCTGTGTTCCATGTTCTCTTTCATCACTGAGCTCCAACCTATAGTTTAGGGAAAAAGGATTACCTTAAAAGGACTTACAGATTTTTGTGCAGTGTGCTTAATGAAGTAGCCAGAATTTGTGAAGTACCTTATGGAAGTAAAGTCTTCTGACTTAAAATTTTTATAGACATGACTGATACTATAATCAACTGAAATAATGATAACCACTTTGTAGAAAGAGTAATTCCCAGATATTCATGACAGTGAGCATCTAGAAAATTTTATTTATAGTTATTGGACTGAGTTCAACAAACTCACTCTTATCACAACTAATGAGAAATTAGGGGCCGGGTCTTCTAATACCTTTCTCAGGATGTTTTGTTCTGCTTCATTGGTAATGAAGAATGCATTAATCCTAAGAAATAGTTAAGTGGGTAAGGTTTTTTCCTTTTATATAGTCAACTGATGTTGAATCTTCTATACCACTTATAGTTCCTCGAGCCTACCAGGAGTGATCCCTGAATGCAGAACCAAAGTAAGTCTTGAGCAGTGACAGATATATGCCAACATACATGATAATTAGAAATTTTGGGGGGAAGGGGTTTCAATGTTTACTAGTTAAGTCAAAAGTCAGAATTCCAGAGTGGAGATCCCAAAGTGCTCTGGTCCTTCTTCAGCATCTTTGGAAAAGAACAGAGGGTGGAACCAGTTTAGATCTTCCCTGGAAGTTCTTCAGCCCCTTCAGCCTGTCGGTCATCCCATGCCAACACCCAGGATAAGGGGCAAAGGGACTTGTATACACATTTTTTAAAAATGTAATGCAGATCTTTTAAACAATATATTTAAGAAATGAGAAATGTACACCTTAAATTTGTAGTCACCTATTAATGGTGGTCAAGGAACATAAATCTTTATCCTGATTCCCAACCTAGTGAATAAGCTGGGCTCTTATGTAATCAAGTATTAGTTACACTACTAAATGCCCTCTATAGAGCTATGCTAATGCATTCAGAAGGGGACTCTGTAGGGCTGGAACAATAGTATAAAGGGTAGAGCATTTGTCTTATATGTGGCCAATCTGAATTCTATCCTCAGCACTTATATGGTCCCTATGGAGTAATTTCTTAGTGCAAAGGCAGAAGTAACCACTGAGAATCTTGCTGAATGTGATCCAAAAACAAAACAATAAAAAGGGGCACTTTATTTTTCATTTCAGGATATATACTCACTAAAGATCACTCCTGGACTATGTGATCAAATATGTGTTTTGTTAGAATAAAATGTACTGATGGCATGGGTTATGGAGTACTAGCCAAGTAGAACAGACTGAACAAGGCCCTGGCTTCCATCTCACCCTCACAGAGAGTTGTGAAATTCTCATACTTGACTGGCAGGGGAGATACCATGATCATGAAGGTGGTTTCCCCAGGGTGAGATTCATCCACTGAACTCCAGATTTGCTGACCTCTGTGATCTCCCCAAATGTGGAAAACTGAACTGCATCATTTGTGGTAGCAAGCAATTGCATTCATGCTCTCCCCTGAAAAAATAATTGTGAAATTCTATCAAAGTATTACTTTACCTATTTATAGCATATTAATTCTACTTATGAAATAGTGAAATCATAAAAATATAAGAAAGGTTAATTAAAATCTAACCATAAACCATATTTTGTTTGTGACAAAGTAAAATTATTTTAATGAGCAATGGTAAAACTTACATTGAATCTCAAGAATTCTAAAGGTTTAGATTTTAATTCTCAATTTTATGTTCACAGTAATTTAAATAGGTCCCTGCTTTTTTCTCAATCTTCATTTTCTTTTGTTTGTTTGTTTGTTTGTTTTGTTTTGTTTGTTTTTGGGCCGCACCCAGTGACGCTCAGGGGTTACTCCTGGCTGTTCGCTCAGAAGTTGCTCATGGCAGACACAGGGGACCATATGGGGAACCAGGGGATCGAACCGTGGTCCGTCCTAGGTTAGCGCATGCACCTTATCTCTAGCGCCACCGCCCGGCCCCAATCTTCATTTTCTTAACTATACAATGAGAGTTCTCTGAACTCTCCAATTCAACATGTGCTCATCAAAGACTATGTGTAATATACACAACAAATTCTTTATCTAATTTTATTTTATTAAAACAATTTTGATCTACAGAGTCCTTCATAGTTGAATTTCAAATAAACAATGATTTAGGGCCCTTCCCACCACCATGTCAACCTTTCTCCACGAAAGGACCCAGAGTGCAACCTATCCCACCACCCTTTGCCCCCTAGCCTGCCAATATACCCAATAAATTATGATTTTCAAATAGTCTACATGGTTTCTGATTTTCCTGGCATGCAATGTGGTGTAGAAGAGACAAGTACATAACAACAAATTACAGAGCTTTATATTTATATTATTTCATATAAATATGAAAATTCTTGATAAATTATCAAGTGTTTATTTTTTAAAACTCCCCATTTAACTTCACCTATATTTGATTTCCATAAATATTTATTCAGTTGTATTTACATGATGAATTTTATTGGAATATGTTTTGTTTTTGTTAAAGACAAATTAATGGAATTTTTGGTTTGTTTCTGCACCATACCTGTCCATCTGAATCCTGGCTCTGTGCTCAGACAGAGTGAGAGCTGGGAGATAATATCTGATTCTAAGAGTCAATCTGAATTAGCCTCATGCAAGGTACCTTGTCCTTTGTACTATCTTTCTAGCCCCTTCTGGATTTTCTTTCCTTCAGAGCTCAAGTGTTATTTCTGGCTCTGCAAGCAGAAATCACTCCTGGCAGGCTCGGAGGACCATATGGGATGCTGGGGATTGAACTTGGGTTGGCCACATCTTATCTCTATACTATTGCTCTGGCCCCCATTTTTAATCAAGTTTTTAAAAAAAGTCCAATACAGTTTAGTTGTAACAATCAATGAATGGTTAAATAATTTATTCATAACTATCAAGGGGCAGGCTTGGGAGAGTTTGGAATACTGAGGACAATGGTGAATGGAATGTTACATTGGTGGTAGGGTTGGTGGTGAAACATTGAATGTCAGAAATAAATATTATGAGCAACTCTGTAAACTGCTGTTTAAAATAAAGAAATTTATTTTTGATGCAATAAAATAAAATATATTGGACAAAATTGTTTGCCATTTTATGATAAAAAGAAGTATTCTTTATATATTCTTGATTTTTAACATTATGTCTCTGAGATTCACTTATGTTGTTATGTATAGCTAAAATTCACTCAATTATTGTGCTTTATGACATTTCACTTAAAAATTATTGTGTTTGGTTATTTATTATCAAATAGTGTCTTGGTATATATAACCAATTTCTTTATATAGATATTTGATATCTTAGGCATTTGTGTTTCCAAATGTTGACTGTTACAAATAGTGTTGCAATCAGCATAGGAGCATGTCTTATATGTCTTATATGAGTAAGACCACTGGGCCAGTGGGGCAGACACCCAGAAGTGGTATCATTGGGTCAAGTGCAAGTTCAATTCTTAGTTTTTTGGAGAAGTTTCTTTTTACAAAAGTTGGACAAGTCTACTTTCAGAAATAGACAAGAGTTTCTTTTCTTCACATTCATACCAACACTGTTTTTTTTTATGTGCTCTGGTTTTACTGGTGTGAGGTAATATCTCTTTGTTGTTTTAACTTATATTTCCCTGGTGATAAGTGATGAGTATTTTTTATATACTATTTAAAAGAAAAGACAAAATCATGCAATTTACTTCCATGTGTATGGAACTAGAGGATATCATGCTGAGTGAAGTTAGCCAAAGGGAAAAAGACTAATACAGAATGACTTCTTTCCTATGTGAAATATAAAAACAAATATTAAAAGGACAACAAAAGATCAAAAACAACAGAATCCGTGAGAGATTGTGAGTGAGGTAGTGATGGCAGGAGTGAGACAATAAGGCAACGGTGGAGGAAAATGGGCATTATAGTGGAGGGTCTGGTGTTGGAGGGCTGTATGCATGCATTAAATCCTATCATTGACAGCAAAGAAAAATTGTTAATCACTGACTAAAATAATTTTTAATTATTGGAATCTACTGGAAATAATAAAGTGTACATTAGCACTCATGGAGTAAAGACTTCTGCTTGTGACAAAGTCCTAGGAATGGCAGGGGAGAACTATAAATTTCAAGTCATTTGTGTTAATAACAAGGGCATCTGGTTGCTTCTTGGTGTTTCTAATAGAACTTATAACCTAGGGAACATACCTACATTTATTATTTGGTATATTTTCAAAACAAATTTTATAGGATATATTTCTAAATAAGACATTTTCACAGTGCTTGGGGAATCATATACCACTCTGGGGATCAAACATAATTACAGATAGGTGGCTGCATATAAAGCACGTACCTTAACCACTGTAATTTCTCACTGGCACCACATCCACCAAATTGCATTAAATAAATAATCCTTTGAATTATTTTAACTGTTCCATAAAAAAAAGAAATATAGACATCTTTCCAGTTCATTTGTTTATGCTAATATTAGTCTAGATCAAAGCATCTGAAACTGTGGTTCATGACCCCATAGAGGTTGTGTAACTGAATTTGGAAATTGCAAAATTGACTATAGTGAAATTAACACACAATGGCCAATGATTAATTCAAATAAACTGCATAATGAATCCAAGATGTTTCTGGCAGTACTTGCTGATATTGAATTTTTGTGACTTCACTCACAACATTAGCACTTTGTACTATGCATGCATCACACCACACAATGCCAGTGTATGAGTCCAAAACTCCCCAACCCAGAAGCAAGACTATTTCATGCTATGAACTACTGTTTTGCTTTACCTACAAAGTGTTCTGCTCTTACATAAATGTAATAATTTAATTACAGAAAATGAGCTTTCATTATTTTCTCCCTGCCATTCAGTAGCATTTAAGTGTCAAATTCATATATTTTTAATAATTTTGCATTAGAATGTGTGACTGAAAAAAGTTGTCTCCTTTTATATAAATATATATGTAAAGGCAAGAGTCCTATAATAACAGGGTCATTACCATCATCAGCATATGCATATTAAAGTGTGGGCATTAATTTTAAAAATTAAGCACATGGTGCAGCAGAGATCACACAGGTAGGGAGTTTGTCTTGCATTCTTGCATTCGGCCAACCCAGGATGGACCTGGGTTCAATCTTTGGCACCTTATATGATACTCTGAGCCTGCCAGGAACAATTTCTAAGTGTAGAGTCAGAAGTAGCCCCTGAGCACCACTGGGTGTGGCCCCCTAAAAAATCTCAAAAAAATAAGCATTTGTATTAATATTAAAAATAAAGCAATTTTCTTAACAAGTACAAACTAAAGCCTTGTAATGCCTCTCTGCTATCACCACCATATGCATATTTAAATGTGAATATCAATTTTAAAAATTAAGCATATGGCTCCTTTTTTCACCCTAAGAGAAACCCATGTTCTCTTGAACATGTATTTTTCTTTTTTTTCTCTTTTTTTCCATTGTGAAAAGCTTGTGTTCTTTCTTAAAGAAGTGTCTTTCTCTTTCTTTCTCTCTACTGATCTCTCTAAATTTCTTTCAATAAAAACTATTTTGCTTCACTAAAAATTAAAGTAAGAAAAAGAATTTTAATAAACTAAACTATTTTTATTATTTTATATTCAGGGCAAAAATATTTTCTGGTTTTTGAAAAATAGTTAAATATAGACAGATAAAAATACTGATGACAATGCAGTAGTTTTGTACCAATGATAGTCCAATTAAGTTGACAAGAAAAACATGTCACTTTAGAAATAAGGATTGACTTATAATAAACATAATTTTTGGATAAATTCTTTGCTTGATTTATAGTGATGTTTTGGCTGTGGAGAACATGAAACAGGCCAAACTAAAATTATATCAGTACCAAGACTGCAGTATACTGCAATAAAGCATTGACATATTTGCAATTACTTTTAAAATCTTTTGTTTGTTTGTTTGTTTGTTTGTTTGTTTTTGGTATTTGGGCCACACCCGGTGACGCTCAGGGGTTACTCCTGGCTATTCGCTCAGAAGTCGCTCCTGGCAGGCACGGGGGACCATATGGGGAACCAGGGGATCGAACCACGGTCCGTCCTAGGTTAACGCAGGCACCTTATCTCCAGTGCCACCGCCCGGCCCGCTACTTTTAAAATCTTTAAATTAGGAAAAGAGTAATCTTATAAATTTATTACTGCTAATAGAAAACATTTACTGGAATCTTATGAAGCCTTTCATTATTTAACTGTAAAACCCTACAGAATAGGAAAGGATCTTATAGAAAGATGATATCTCTGGAACAACATGGATAAACCCCACCTGAGTTAAGTCACTAGTACCTTATATGTGTCCCTGGACCCCAACAAAAGTGATCACTGAGTGCAGAATTAGGAGTAAGCAAAGCTGGGTGTGCCCTCCAAAAATGTAGGTTACTTGCTATCACTAAAATGTCATAAATAGTTCCTAAAGAAAAATAATGACAATTAATTATGTTAAATTTACTAATGAAATTAACTGTTTCCAAAGATGTTTCTGAAATTAGTAATGACAAATTTCAGCAGTGGATCACTGGGACTTAAGACAATTTCAAAGTTTGCAAGTCAGTAGTATAACAGCAGGACACAGTTGCATAACGAATGAAGTATATATAAGGAGTTATTGTTTGTCACCCATTAGAAGAATACACAAGACTTGATGGAAGGCCAGAGAGAAAGCTCGAAGGGTTTAACAAACATTTTGAGTGCAAGAGCCCCATGTTCAGTCCACAGCACTGAGTGGTCCCTTGAACACTGCCAGTATCCGCCCTCAAGCACAGAGCCTGGAGTAATATCTAAGTCCTCTAAGTGTGGCCTCCAAACAAAAGAAAAATAAAGTTGTTAAAATTTTCATATATAAAGGTTTACCAATAGAAAAATTGTATGGGGCTCTATCTAAACAGTGAAAAACTAAAGATCTTAGAGAATGTTAGATTTGTAGCAAAGTTGAAGTTGGTGGCAAAAACACTTACTCACTGCATGATTCATTGGGAAGCATTCACCGTCCTAGAAACAACACTTTATTCTGTTGTTATGCTTCAGGGACTATGAATATTATTAACTTCATTAAAAGATATGCCCTTAGTAGTCTCTTTTACCAGCATTTTCAAATACATGGACTCTGGTTTTAAAAGTGCTTTTATTGTGCCGGAGCAATACCACAGCAGTAGGGCATTTGTCTTGCACGTGGCTGAGCCAGAATGCACTAGGTTCAAACCCTGGGGTCCCATATGGTCTTCCAAGCCAGGAGCAATTTCTGAGTGCATAGTCAGTAGTAACCCCTGGGCATCACCGGGTGTGGTCCCCAAAGAAGTGTTATTCTTATATGTAGAGGTAAGATGGCTTGTTTTCAAGTGTGAGAAGTTTAGACAGGTTACTGAAATTGAAAGATAACAATGACATTGCTGTTTTTGACTCAGCAGAAATCCTAGTCTGTCTTCATAATGACTTATAAATTATATTAATGTGTTTTTGTCAGTTACTTTTGAAACCACAATGATTTAAAATATTTAAATATTTTTCTTAAAGACTTAAGGAAATATTAAATTATATTAAAAGATAAACTTGGGGCAGGAGAGATAGCATGGAGGTAAGGCATTTGCCTTGCAATCAGAAAGTTGGTGGTTTGAATCCAAGCATCCCATATGGTCACCCTAGCCTCCCAGGAGCAATTTCTGAGCATAGAGCCAGGAGGAACCCTTGAGCGCTGCCAGGTGTGACCCAAAAACAAACAAACAAAAAAAGATAAACTTGAAAGTTTTAATTAAAGTTGACATGTGGGAAACATAGAGAAGTGAGTAAGGCACATGTCTTATGTGTTGCTGACCCTGATTTCATCCCCAGCACCACATATTCCTCCAAGCGCCACAGGAGTGACTCCTGAGCACAGAGCCAAGAGTGAGAACTGAATATTTATGGTACAACCCAAACATCTCTGACAAACCCCAAAGTTAACATATGGATGGATAATGTGAAAATAGTTTGTGTAAACATTTGCTGCTACAGAAGACCATGTACTTGAACCTAAGATTCCTCAAGATTTAGTTGTAAGATTTATAATCAACTTAAATAAATTTATAATCAACTCAAAATTCCTGAAGATACAGTTTCAGAAATATCTCCCCTCAACTTTGACTCTAAGAAGTTTTGATAGGCTTATTCTTATATAAAAAGGCTTACTCTTATAATAACATAAATTTTTGTTGTTCAAACTATTCAATTTATGGGAATTATCTTTCCATAGCAGCCTCAGACAATGTCATTTGAGAAAAAAAAAACGTTTAAACAATGTTTTTCACAGTAGGTAATATTTGAGCTTTTTTTTTTGTTTGTTTTTGTTTTTGTTTTTGTTTTTGGGTCACACCCAGCAGTGCTCAGGGGTTACTCCTGGTTCCATGCTCAGAAATTGCTCCTGGCAGGCATGGGGGGGCCATACAGGGCACTGGGATTCGAACCGATGACCTTTTGCATGAAAGGCAAATGTCTTACCTCCATGCTATCTCCAGGGCCCCATATTTGAGCTTTTTTAAGGAATTCCTGTTTAGCTATGAAAAAAAGAAGGGTATTTTTGACTGAAAGAGATTGAGATGGTAAGGAAAATGCTAATCACAGTCAAGGACCCAGAGTGATTCCAACAGCACATTAGCATGATAGTTTTCTTTAGAAGAAACACAGCGAAGAAAAGATACAATCCAAGCAACAATATTTAAAATAATTTTAGAAAGAATAAACATAAGGTGTAACTATTAATAAGCGCCCTTTTTTATTTTTGGGCAATACCCAGCAGCATTCAGGGGCTACTCCTGGCTCTGCGCTTTAGAAATCACTCCTGGCAGGTTCAGGGGACCATATGGGATATCAGGGATCAAACCCGGGTCTGTCTCAGATCAGCAGCATGCAAGGCAAACGCCCTACCGCTGTGCTATCGCTTTGACTACAATAAGCCTAATTTTTATATAAAATTCTTTTTTATATATTTTTAATTAATATATTTTATTTAAACACCTTGATTACATACATGATTGCGTTTGGGTTTCAGTCATGTAAAGAACACCACCCATCACCAGTGCAACATTCCCATCACCATTGTCCCAAATCTCCCTCCTCCCCACCCACCCCCCGCCTGTAGTCTAGACAGGCTCTCCATTTCCCTCATAGGCTCTCATTTTTAGGACAGTTCAAAATGTAGTTATTTCTCTAACTGAACTCAAAATTAAGCCTAATTTTTAATGTAGATTAGGTGAAAAGATTATGGTCAGGCTATTGTAAATAGCACTGCAACGAATATAGGTGTAAGGAAGGAATTTTTGTGTTGTATTTTTATATTTCTAGGGTATATTCTGAATAGGATATATTCTGGATATGTAGCTGGATCATATGGGAGCTCAATTTCCAGTTTTTGGAGGAATATCCATATTGCTTTCCATAAAGGTTGGACCAGACGGCATTCCCACCAGCAGTGAAGAAGAGTTCCTTTCTCTTTACATCCCTGCCAGCACTGCTTGCTGCCATTCTTTGTGATGTGCGCCAGCCTGTGGCATGAGATGGTACCTCATAGTTGTTTTGATTTGCATCTCCCTGATGATTAAATGATGTGGAAACAGCCAAGATGCCCTTCAACAGATGAATGGATAAAGAAACTGTGGTACATATACACAATGGAATATTATGTAGCCATCAGGAGAAATGAAGTCATGAAATTTTCCTATACATGGATGTACATGGAATCTATTATGCTGAGTGAAGTAAGTCAGAGGGAGAGAGAAAAACGCAGAATAGCCTCACTCATCTATGGGTTTGAAGAAAAATAAAAGACATTTTTGCAGAAACTCCCAGAGACAAAAAAAGAAAAGGGCTGGAAGGTCCAGCTCACTACATGAAGCTCACCACAAAGAGTGATGAGTGTTGTTAGAGAAATAACTACATTGAGAACTATCATAACAATGTGAACAAATGAGGAAAGTAGAAACCTGTCTAGAGTACAGGTGGGGGTGGGGTGGGGAGGAGGGAGATCTTGTCATTGGTGATGGGAATGTTGCACTGGTGAAGGATGTTGTTCTTTGCATGACCGAAACCCAACTACAATCATATCTGTAATCAAGCTGTTTAAGTATATATATATATATATATATATATATATATATATATATATGTATATATATATTATGGTCAAGGAGGGTTGCAACTGGTAATTAAAGGTGGGGATAACAAAGAAATACTTTCAATTACAGGGAAAGAGATAAGAAAATGTATTTAAATGATCAGGAATGTTTATGAAGTTCTTGGCTCCATCCCAAATCTATCAAGTCATACTCTCTAAATGTAGGCGATTCTAAACATATTAAAATGTGGAATCTTGGAAATCAAGACTTCATTAAGGATATAAGATCACTGAAAATACAATATCACAATTAATACTAAAGCCAGTTCCTTTATATAATTCTCTGTATCATCATTCAATAACCTGGAAAGAGCATATTTGAGAAGTATTAGGGACTGGGTATATCCAGAATTGGATTTTAGCTGTGTAGTTACAGAAGAAAGTCAATGAGTAAGTGGAAATGAGATAAATGCATCATTAATTTTAATCGTCACTATGTAAGAACTGGGTGGAGAGGGAGGAGCTGAGGGACTGGAATTTATGAGGAGGATATAAAGCTGAATTGTGTAAGAGAGTGGGTGAAATATGAGAACTGACAGTTTTAGCCAGTGAGGTATGTCTTGGTGTCAAAACTTTTGAAAGATAAGACAACACTGTCTCAAAAGTGGCCATCAAAGGGACTTCTGAACTAGAGTGCAGAGTTGGTCAAAGTTAAAAACGCTAAAGATAAGTCACTGTGTAAACTGACTACTTACCCTATGTGCATCAGACTTGTGTAATTCTATGAGGGAACCAATGCCAGCAAAAGAATGTTAGAGTCAGGAAAGGGCAGAATCTAGAGAAATTAAAAGAACTGGACAGGTCAATCTTGTAGATTCAGTGTCATTGCATAGTATTGCATCTAGGGAGCCCGATATTACAAATGATGGATAGATGAGTCAATATATAGGTAATGTACATTAATAAGATCACAATAGTCTACACTGGGGTAACTAAACTTTTAGCTCTAAGTCACAGTTGACATACATTTATTTTATTATGACATACTCATTTGGTAATCTTTGTTATTAAGATGATTATTTACTTTACTATTTACATAATTCTTTATAAATAAACATATTTTAATTTGGGTATTTTTGTTTGTTGATTTTTTTAATTTTTTTTGGGGGGGTCACATCCAACAGCGCTCAGGGGTTACTCCTGGATCTATGCTCAGAAATCACTCCTGGAAGACTAGTGGGACCATATGGGATGCCGGGATTCAAATCACCGTCCTTCTGCATGTGAGGCAAATGCCCTACCCCCATGCTATCTTCTTCGGCCCCAACATATTTTAATTTTTAAATTCTTACTGCTTAATGCTGACACAAAGCAAATACTCAATAAATGCCTCTTTGAATAAATGAATGGAAGTAACAAAGCAACCCCATATTTCCAAAGGGAACTTAGGTGTGAAGATGCTTTGGAATAGTTACTTCTGTTGCAGGCAGATTTGTAGGGGATCCTGATAATGTACTTTTGGGTCATAATAAAACTTAAAAAGAAATTGTCTAGCCCTTAAATGGCTGGCCCAAAGACCATTTTTCTTTGAAATACAAATTATGAGCATTTTGAAGAGGAGACACTGTGGGACCACCCAAATTTGGAAATCCAAAAATACACCTGGAGAAGGGTGAACCCCTCAGAAAAAAGATACAGAAGAATCTATGAGATAATGAAGAAAGAATCAACAGTGCAAAGGATAAACTTATGAGAAGACCCTCAGCAGAACAAGGCTTTCCTGTGATAATGCTCAGATTAACTTTTATGTATACAAAACTCCTGTGAGGAGGAAACATTTGGAAATATTGTATAAAAGCTCCTCCTGGCCCACCAATTCAGTCACCATGTGTGTATTTTCTGGTTTCATAGATTCACTCTGTTCTTGAAAGAGATGCAAGCTAAGTCATGAAAAATTATGGTACTAGTCATGTAGGTGAAAGCTGGCAATCTCAGGAGGAGAGGGCAGGCCAAGTTCCTGCCCTGTCAAAACCATGCCTGCTGCACCCATCCACTCATTACCTATAATCACTGTTTTACCCATGGCCCTGCCTCACCATTCCTCTATGGCTCTCTAAAGAGACATCAATCTGACCAATACTCCAAGTATGTTGATATTTCAGATATTACCATGCATTTTTAGAGTGAGTGCAGTTACCCTCCCTCTGCCTTTATATACTTCCAGAAACCCAAGCAGCTGAAACAATGCCTTACAAAAGCCATAGTATCAGCAATATTACTTGGAACTTTTGGACCGTGTGGACACATTACAACTCCATTTTTGTTTAATACTGTCATTCCCATAGGAACACACCAATCTAGAAGCCAATTTGTAACTGAAGCCACCTAATGTTCAGAAACAAAAGAAAAAATAGAATGATAAACTAGCAACAAGAGCTGATCAAACCTTCTTAAAATGACTTTATGAGTTCATTGCAAGATTCAATAATTTCCACGACTTTTTTCTTCTTTTTCTTTTAATTTTTTCTTTTTTAATTATTTTTCTCCCATATACCTGGAAACAAATGTATTATGATTAACTATGTCAACTATGTGATATGTGGTCTATAAATAAAGTAAATTATATATAAATGGCTCCTTCTGAAAGTGATTTAGGGCTTTCTTTTCAAGTCATTGTTTCCCTTGAATACATATCTCACTTGCTTGTCTCTATACTCATTCCCCTCCCACTCTAAAGAAATCCATATTCTCTCTTTAACACATAGTTTTTTCTTTCTCTCCTCTCACGCATTTCTTCTTCAAAAATTTTTTATTTAGTTGAGGAAACTTCATTTACAATGTTATTGACAATTGAATTTTAGGTACATAATATTTCAACACCAATCCCACCACCAGTGTCAACTCCCATCACTCTACATTCTACCATCTTCCAACCTATTCCCACTCCCCTATTTGCTACTATGACTGGCATATTACAAAGTTTGATGGTTTCAGATTAGATCTCATGTCTCGGTGTTGTTGAGTCTGTACTTTGTATTTATACCTATACCACTCTTGTACTAGTCATCTGTTTGACCAAGGTTAGGACTGACCCTCCTTTCCTGTAGACAGCAATTTCTCCCTCTGGCCTGAGTCCACAACTCCCTGAGGCAAGGATAGCAAGAATTATCTCCCATATTGGGCAAAATAAGTGGGCTTTGACACAGCTAAATGCATCTCAAGGCTTGTGGAACATGAGCAGCTGTGCTGTGTAGGTGTTCAGATCTGACTTTACCGGTCCCAACCCAAGTCAGGAATTTCCCTGAGTACTGATGGCTAAAGTGAGTTGAGCAGAGATGTGGAAGAACTCTTGAGATCTCTTGCCTCCACTATTTTGTGGCACCTGAAATTCTTCAGAGATAAAGATGCTTATTACTATATTATTTTGGGTTTGGGGGGTGTTTTTTGTTTTTTGTTTTTTTACTTTGGAGTGTTTTGTTTGCTGACTTGCTGGAGAGTGAGTTGTCTTTGTTAATGAATTGTTCAAGTGTGGTTGCTATTTGAAGGTGGAATAAAAGAATTATTAAGAATTTCCTTCTCTAAGCACAAAATGTTCCATTCCACAAACTCAGTTTCTATCTCTTCAAACTCCCTAAATAGCCTCATCTTTATTCACTCAATTGATACCTCTGTGAATACATAGATATCAATCTATATGAGTCCCTTTTCCTGATCTTTCAAAGCCAATCCATTAAGATTCCAATTTTACAATATAAAGAACATTTGATTCCATCCACTTTTTCTCCATTGTCAAAGTCATTACTTTATCCTAAAATTCTTAGGATATTCACTAGTGGGCCCACACCTATTACTAACTACTATTGGAGGGCCCACCCTCCAATACTTTCCTCACCTCATGGCCAAGATGACTTTTATTTCCAAATTCAACCTGATTCCTTTAAATTTTCCAAGCATATATTTTACGACTTTTTTTTTTCAAGTCTCATGGTATTGTGCTCCTACTTAAAACCATCATACAAACTATTGTTGTTATCTCTAATCATGATTTTAAAGGTTCAGAATGGCCTAATCCTTGACCAGGCTCATTTGACACCAGGTTTCTTCATGCTCTTTGGGAGAAAGAACAGGGGGTTCTTTTATTCTTGGATGGACATGATGCTCACATTTCCCCCTCCATGGCCATGAAGATGTTTTTCCTTTCCCACTTGATATAACTAATTCCTATACTTCCTTCTCATCTGGTTCTAGACCTTATTTCCTCATAAGAAAGCCCTTTGAGGGGCCCGGGAGATAGCATGGAGGTAAGGCGTTTACCTTTTATGCAAAAGGTCATCGGTTCGAATCCCTGTGCCCCATATGGTCCCCCGTGCCTGCCAGGAGCAATTTCTGAGCATGGAGCCAGGAGTAACCCCTGAGCACTGCCGGGTGTGACCCAAAAACCAAAAAAAAAAAAAAAAAAGAAAGAAAACCCTTTGATAGGGCCAGAGTGATAGCATAGAGAGAGTATTAGTATTGCATGCAGTCAATCTGGGTTCAATCCCCAACATCCCATATGGTCCCCCAAGCTTTCTAGGAGTGATTTTTGAGCTTACAGTCAGGAGTAACCCCTGAACATCACCAGGTGTGCCCCCACAAAAGAATTCCCTCTGACTATGTTTTCTCAGAAAAACTTGTTTCCCTACTTTTATAACATACACCTCAGTTGTGATTTTTTAAATTGTGTGTGATGGTTTTATTTATGTCTGTCCTCTTCACTATATTTTAAATCCTGTGGGAGGCAGGACCACTGTACATTTCTAAGTGTAATGGTTGGCACAGTATGAATATGCCATAAATATTTGTTCCGTGACTGAACGAAGAGACTAAAGAATAGTCTTGTGTACCTATTGCAGTCAAGTCCTGTTTCTCTGGTCCATCCACTGTGTTTGGGATTACTATGGTTATAGATATATCATCTAGTCTATATATTTTCCATGACATCTTAACCTGGTCTGAAAAGTCAAATGCTGTATTCTTATCCTGGGCCTTCAATAAAGTTTCCCAGGCAAGTTAAAACTTTTTAGACCTTAGCTCTATATTTACAGATTAAGCAATTTTCCCTCTGCCCTTGAACTTTTCAGCAGCTGCTTTTTCCACACTTTCCTGCTTGCATGCCTCTTCAGTTGAGAAGGCCTTTCTTACAAAGGTAAGTGAGGAATTGACACAGAGATGCTCCTTTGTGGAAGGCTTGGAGAAAAAATAACTTGGAGTGCTAATTCTATGAGACTGCTTGCTAGTCACAAACTACTGCTGGCGGCAATTGTTTTGAAAAATTGAGGCTTGAATATTTGACTTGACAAAAACTTAGTCCTAAATATAGTTTATTGCTGCAAGAATGTTAATTACTTCAACTTAAGTGGTCTAGCCTAGAAATTTTGTTAAAGTGGTGACATATGCTCTGATCAATCTCAGGAATCTCCAAATTATATAGAGTTTCAACCTGCTATTGTTTATTTTCTATTTATTTTAGCCTATATATTTTATGATGAAAACATGAATTTCAAACTGGGATGCTTCTTTAAAAGAAACCCAACAACTTGCCTTCTTCATCTTCTGAGGAGGAATTCCAAATCGTTTTCAGCAGATGAATCTTAACTTCATATCAGAAAAAGTCTACAAGTGTATTGACTGAGTGAAATATGTCTTTCTTTATGTTAATTTCTTCATCTCCAAATAGATCTAGAGAATATTAAACCACTAAAAGGATTCTGGAAAAAAATAGTGTGATTAATTTTGTAAATAATGCGACTGCATTTTGTTTATGCTTTCCAGTTTGCATAAAAAGTTTTAGAAAACAATGTTTACACTGAACGTATATAAAAATATAAGTCCATATATATAAGAATATTTATATTTTCTTGACAATCTCAAACTACACTCTAGCCACCGTCTTTCAAAGAAGAAAAAAAAATTAGAAGCCTGCAATTGTGAAACATGTAAATCTCTTCTGGACTCAAGCCCATCACTGTGGTTTGGCAACATGATCAGCACAACATCTCTTTTCTCATCTCTTGAAAAAAAAAAAGGCAGAGAAAAAAATACCTTGAGAATAAAGGTAATGATTAATCTATCGGGCACCAAAAAAAAGTTTGTTTTGAAGATTTCAGGTTCTAACTCGCAAATTCAGTTAAACAGCAGTAAACAGGGAATGATAGTTTTAACAGGAGGATTAAGTCACAAGCTGTAATAGGGAGTGTTGGTTGGTACGGCCAGAGTATCTCACCAGGCATCTCCAAGAGTCTCCGCAGTTGTCAAAACTTCCGTATTACACGCCAGTGAAATAGAAATCTGAAGAACTAAGTATCCATCAGAAGAGTGGTCCTTGGAGAATCCCCAAGATGCAGCCTGAGAAGGGACACAAAGGGAAAAGCTTTAAACAGAGACTGGTCTTAAAGAGCAGCTTAGCTAAAGAAACGCTCTCCGAGTTCCTGGGCACGTTTGTAATGATTGTAAGTATTTCCTGATTTCCTGAATTCTGACCATACAATGCTTCCCCATTACTACTGGAAGAGGAAACTTTTGGTTTGTTTGTTTGTTTTTTTTTTTCCTTCATGAAGTTCGTCATTAAATTCATATCTTTCAGGAAACGAGGGCTTTATTTCCAGGCCACTTGTCTATTTAATAGCCACAATATTAAGTTTCTGAGTATTCCTTTCAGTTACCATAGAAGTTGACTGGAGTGAAAGGGATGGGGAGGTACTTTTTTCATTCCAAAATTTCCTCTAAGATGGCTTTATGATTTCAGTCAGCAATTGGAAATTATTCTGTTTAATTGATTTATGCCTTTTTATTTCCTTTTATTGACAAATAGTCAATGAAAGGATGGAGGAAATATTAGCTCATTATAAGTGCTTGGCAAAGATTACCTTGACAGATGATTTGACTTTTCATAAACTATAAATAAACTATAAGTTGCATGAGGCAGAACTTGTGTGCTAAGCAATAATCCAATTTTGATATCATATCAATTTTTTCTATTTGATTCAAGCTAATAACTTTATTTAGGAAATTAAGAGAACTTTCTAGATATTAATGAGAGATTGGTTGTAAGAATCTCTCTAGTATTTGGTCCAGAGTAGCACAACTATTAACTAAAGAGTGAAAATTTATCTCCTGTGGTTTTCACCTCACAGAATCCTGAATTATTGCCTCTGATTTCTTACCTAGACCCAGATTATTTGTGAACAAAACATTTGATGTTTAAATACTCTCATCCATAGCAACTACTAATCTTAATGGGCTTCAAAGAATAAATAAAAATAACCCCAAAACCTGTTTAAAGAGTTCTTACTACTACAAGTAGAAGCCATTTTACTTTTCTTATGCTTCTAGAGAATTGCCTATAAAGTTTATACAATAAGAGCACTTTACTTTGGATAATTACATAATATTTTAGGATACAAAGCCAAGATTGAGAAATGAATATGTACTTGAAAAATTCTGTAAAATGAGTAGCAAGTTAGAAAAATTTTGTTCTCTTAAACCTCCTTTATAGGTGAATTTATTAGAAAAATTTTGAGGTGTTATGACTATTTCTAGTATTTAACTGACCTCACTGGGCTTAAAGTGGGGAGGAAATTTGTCTTAGATAGGGAAGAGTTTAAAGGAAAAAATGAGAGAAAATAGAAGGCAATCATACCTCTGATTACAGTTACTGTTTATTGAGCAAATGACCTCTGGAAGCCAGGAATCCTAGGGTAATGTAGTTGACAGTTTGACCCAAAGAGAGGAGTAGTTGTCACCAGAGATTTCAGGGACTTGAGTTTATTTATTACCCATGATACAAGAAGTGAGGGTATACAGTCATAATTCTGAGTGTTGAGCAAAACAGAGGAAGAAGTGAACAACACATTTATTTTGCAACCCCTCAAAGTTAAAACCACTATTTCTTAAAGAGATCCTGTTTCATAACACCATCCTGTCAGGGCTGAATAAGGGAAAGCAATATTCAGCTGGTCACTACTCTTCAAATTGTCACATCTATATTCTCCTCGAAATGTAGATTGAAAATTAAAATTAGTAACTTTCTGCTTAAAGCCAATTGCTTCTTAAAAGCCTTGATTTATATCATTGTGTGTTTGTTTTCAAAAAATGAACTTTGAGTAATAACTAGCATGATATTCAATTTATGATAATCAATTTAATTTATTTTATTTATTTTTTCATTTGAAGGCTATATCCACAGATGGTCAGGAGCTGGTCCTAGCTCTGTGTTTAGGAATGGTCCCTGGAGGTATTTAGTGTTGGGGATTTGAACCAGGGTTGTTAGGTAAGGTTGTTAAGTAAGAAAATGCCTTATTAACTATGCTATTTTTCTGGCCCCAATACTCAATTTATGTATTTTGGATGGGGAGCATCTCCCAAGTTATGCTTGGGGTCTCAGGGTCCACTCCAGACCCTCACCCAGGAATTTTCAGCCAACTGGGGTGAATGGTTCAATGTCAGAACCTGAGAATGCTTCACTACTCCTTTCTTGATCTGCCCAGAATCTCCAGGGCCACAACTAGTCCCTGACCCCTAAGCTATCTTTCATCTTTCTATTTCTCAATTTTTTTCTCTGTCTCAATTTTGAGGATTGTGGGAATGTTTGTGCCTAACTGTAATAATTTTTTAATATAAATTCACATGATTTTGCTAAAAGGTATCCAAGGTATTTGTTTCTGCTCTAATTAGAAATTGTATGTTTTATCTTCTTTTTCTTGTGAAAAGATTCAGATTTGATAAGATACAGGGGACCAGGAATATTTTGGTTTTTTTTATATTTGTAATGTCCTTGGTATTTTTAAACAAATTATTTAATTGAATCACCATGAGATACACAGTTACAAAGTTATTCATTATTTTCAATCATACAATGTCCAACACCCTTCACCAGTTCACGTTTCCTGCCACCAATGTTCCCAGTTTCCCTCCCCCAACCCCTTCCATCTCCCCTACCTGCCTCTGTAACAGAACTTTGTATTCCTTCTCTCTTTTTTTATTTATTTAAACACTGTGGTTACAAATATGATTGTAGTTGGGTTTCAGTCATGTAAAGAACACCCCCTTCACCAGTGCAACATACTCATTACCAATGTCCCAAATCTCCCTCCTCCCCACCCCAACCCCGCCTATACTCTAGACAGGCTTTCTACTTTCCTCATTCATTCACATTGTTAGGATAGTTCTCAATGTAGTTTTTCTCTAACAGCACTCATCACTCTTTGTGGTGAGCTTCATGTCGTTAGCTGGACCTTCCAGCCCTCCTTCCTCTTGTCTCTGAGAATTATTGCAAAAATGTCTTTATTTTTCTTAAAAACCCATAGATGAGAGACTATTCTGCATCTATTTCTCTCCCTCTGACTTATTTCACTCAGCATAATAGATTCCATGTACATCCGTGTATAGGAAAATTTCATGACTTCATCTCTCCTGGCAGCTGCATAATATTCCATTGTGTATATGTAGCACAGTTTCTTTAGCCATTCATCTGTTGAAGGGAATCTTGGTTGTTTCCAGAGTCTTGCTCTGGTAAATAGTGCTGCAATGAAATCAGATGTGAAGAAGGGATTGTTGTATTGTATTTTTGTGTTCCTAGGGTATATCCCTACGAGTGGACCAGGAATATTTTAAAAATCACAGAATCGCAGACACAAGGCCAGAGAGAGCACAGAGGTAGGGCATTTGCTTTGCATGTAGCTGACCTGGAAGGGACCCGGTTTCATTCTCAGCATCCCATATGGTCCCCCAGCCTCCCAAGGTCGATTTCTGAGTGCAAGGCTAGGAGTAACCGCTGAGTGCTGCCAAGTGTGGCCTAGAAAATTATCAATCAATAAAGCTTACCAAAAAATGCAGACAGCAGGAAGTAGTTATAGAAGACAGACCTTCATCCAATTCCCTTAAATTTTTAAGGAAGCAAAATCTCTAAGGCATGTATGTGCTGATGGCATATAGATGGTAATTCGTGGGTGACCTGGTATGAGCTTCTATGAAACTGCCGAGCCACCAGCCCTGAAGTAGTCTAACGGCATGAAGATGTTTCCTTTGGGGTGCAAAGACTAGTCTCTTAAGAGATAGAGAGAATAAAGTACCATCTAGAGAAGGGTGGAACCTCTCAGAAAAGGAGAGGCTTCAAGAGAATATAAAGGTCATAATATGAATATCAAAAGAGTATCAGAAAACCAACCTCTTCCATATTACAATGCCACAGCAATATAGAAAGACCCGAGATGAAGTAACTGCTCAAACTAGGATGTTTTTAACTGTGCTTTTTTGATCTTCAAAGCTGAATGCTTCCCAACATTCAATTGTCACAATTCCCTGAAGAGAAAAACAGATTTCCCTCTTCTCTAACAGATCCCCCCCTTAGTTGGAGTCATGAGTTAGCTTTCATTTGCTTATGGGCACAGGAGTTCAATGGACTCTGCTAATGAATTCAAGCTTTTTGTTGTACCCCAAAGTTAGTGTTTTCATTTGCCTAGAGTAATAAATGCTGCTCATTGCATGGGTTCAAAGACAGATGGAACTCCTATTCCTACCCCCCTTATTATGGAAAATATATGCTCCTCTATAAAAATAGATCTTGAATATTTTTCTCACTCTGCTACATTTTCACAGAAGAGAGTTTCTTTGAGGGAAATATCCAGTATGGAAAATGCGAATACCTCTGTAAACACGTGAGATTCAGGATCAATGACCTGAAGGGAAATAGAAATGGCACAGAAGCTGGAGACAGAGTGAGACATTCAAATATTTTTCCAACACCAGCTATTTTTTGTGGCTCTAATGAACATGTTGACTATGCATCATATGCTTCTATAGTTTTTATTTTTCTTGACCAACTTGTGGCTCAGAACAAAGGATCCATATAGAGTGGGATTTGAGAGACCATTGATACCTCTTTTAACTCTCTGGTCCAACAGAGTCCTTTCCATTTCTATTTTTTCTTTTCTTTTCTGGCTTGGGCAAAGTCTCTTCATGCCTGGGATATTCAAGACTAAGACTGAGGGTTTCACAAAGCTGAGTTTGTAGGTGCTTTGCAATGTGATGCCCAAATGTAGCCTAAATTCTTTAGCACCTCACATATTGATTTTTGTCTTTTACTTTTATTTTATTTTGGAAGGGCACACCCGGAGGTGGTCAGGGTTTACTCGCAGAACTCAGAAATCATTCCTGGCAGGTTCGGTGGATTATATGGAATGCTGGGGATCAACCACAGATTAGCAGCGTGCAAGGCAAATGCCCTACCTGTACTATCAATCCAGCCTCACACATTGTCTTTAAAATGAAGAAGCCATTGTTCAATTCTGCCTGTTCAAAAATTGGGGACAGATAAGTACCCACCCCAAAAGTCAATCAACTATTCTTTCCACCATAATGAACATCTAGAGGATGTCCACTGTCAATCACATCTGGTTTTTGGCATGTATTTATAATTTATGACAGGGACTTAGCCTTTTGTGGATTTATACATCTGTATGAGGTGGGCTATCTTTTCAGGAAACCTCAATATTCTGAATCTATTAATGTGAGTGAAGAAATATTGAGATTCTACTGTATCTTTAGTAGGGAAGCAGGTTGCACAGAGACTGAAGACATGAGGACAAAAGATGGTGGAAGGGTTAATGATTACTGAGCATTGACTATACTAAGATACCTTTTGATCCTTGACAAATCTTATGAGATAAGGGCATTGTACTTATTTTCTACATGAGGAAGTGAAAGCTTAGTAGAATTCAGCAATTTTCCCCCAAGCCAAGTGCAAAGTAGAGCTGAGATTAGAAACAAGGAACTCTGGTTTCTCCTCACGTGAAGTTTCAATCCGGTTTTGACATTGAACTTCTATTTTGCTATTGATGTTACTGTGGTTTAGACATTTTTAGGCAACATTAGTATCTTCAGAGCTTAGAGATCTTCTAAAAATTGAGATTTTTTTTTTTACAATAGCACCTTGTGAGACTTCTCTCTCCAGGAGTTTACACAGGTTGTTAGTTTTGTAAGTTTTTAACTGTTGTACAACATGTATAGTCCCTCAAGTTCAGGAACTTTTTTGCTGCCAGCAATTTGTCACAATTACCTACATTGCTGCTACAAACCACTTGTACATATGTGCTGCCAAGTTTTTCTTGAGAATATACCTGGAAGTGGGCTTGGAGCCACTGGCTTATTACTTCTTCAACCTCCCATTACAAAATTCATGTCAAGTGCTTTCAGATGTGCACTATGAGCTATCGTAGATGGGTTCCCATATTTGATGTGAATAATATCTGGCTTTAGTACGTTTAGTACTAAATGTTTAGTACATTTAGCACTGTTCATTGATAATGTCTGACTTTAGTACAACTAGGAAATAGAATTTCATATAATTCTTAGAAGAGCTGACATTCTTTTCATATTACTGAACTTTTAGATTTCCTCCTCTGTAAATGGCCTGTTTCTATGTGCTATATAGTTTAAAAAATTAAAAATCCTTGTCTTACAGATATGCTTGTCTTTATTATTATAGACTAGTACTTTGCTTTTTATATTTAGGTTTCTAAATCATTAGGATTTATTTTGCTGCTGTTCTATCTATTCTATAAGGAATGCTCATTTATATTCATTGTCAGCTATGGCTTCAAAGCCTTTTTAATGTTATATCTGTGCCTATTAGTTTAATTTCTGAGATATATATACATATATATATATAATGTATGTATTCTAGTGCAATATACTAACGGATTTTTGGAGCAGAGGGTTAGACTTACTACCTCCACTCCCACACTGAGCTGATTTTACAGTGCTTCTAGGAGCACTCGTTAGAGAAAGCTGCAAATAAAATAAACAAGCAAATAAGTGAATAAAATAAATAAGCAAATAAATGAATTTCCACCATTTTCCAGTTTATTTGCTAATTTTTCTGCTAATTTTATCTATTAATTTTAGATATAATCTTTCTTATACAGTGAAAGATTTCTTTAGATATCTTTCAAGTCAAAATTCATTGTTTGGGCCCGGAGAGATAGCACAGCGGCGTTTGCCTTGCAAGCAGCCGATCCAGGACCAAAGGTGGTTGGTTCGAATCCCCGTGTCCCATATGGTCCCCCGTGCCTGCCAGGAGCTATTTCTTTTCTGAGCAGACAGCCAGGAGTAACCCTTGAGCACCACCGGGTGTGGCCCAAGAACCAAAAAAAAAAAAAAAATTCATTGTTTATCTTCAATTTAAAGATTTGCAATTTTCACCTTTTCTAAAACATTTCCAGTTTATCATCTCTCCCCTGAGCTCTATATTTGCTGTTGTTGTTGTTGTTGTTTTTGTTTGTTTGGGGGCCATACCTGGCAGTGCTTATGGGTTACTCCTGGCTCTGTGCTCAGATATCACTCATGATTTGGAAATGGGGTGATAGCACAACAGGTAGGGCATTTGCCTTGCAGCAGCTGACCTGGGTTCGATCCCGGCATCCCATTTGTTCCCCAAACCTTCCAGGAGTGATTCTCATTTCAAAGCCAGGAGAAGCCTCCTGAGCATCATCACCAGGTGTGACCCTCAACCTCCCCTAAATGTTATCTCTGATCCTACCTTCCATAGCTTCACCATCTCCCCATTATTTTCTGATTGACAGTTATAGTTTGTGAACATACTGTTTCCTCCCTTAGAACTATCTACCAGATCATCCTACACATGGAATTTTTTTAAAATAAGAATTTGAAGGTTGTGAAAAGAATATAGGACTGTTAAGCATTCAAGCTTTTCTCTTTGACAATGCCCAGATTAATGTTTAAGTTTGCAGAGGAAATTTGGAGATAATGTCTATAACATTCTCCCAAAAGCCTTCTTTACTTTATCCCCTCTGGAAACGTCCATGTTGTCACATTAACATCTCCCTTAATCATCTCTCTCTCTCTTCCCACAGTTCTCTATGTGACTTTCTTTAAATAAAACTATTTTACTTCATATACACACAAAGTAAAATGGACTTCAATTTGACCCAGTTATCCCATTTCTGGGTACCTACCTTCATACACAAAAACATTAATTTGAAGATTTATGTTCATATATGTTACTTGCAGCTCTTAGTTCAATTGCCTTTTGTTGTTTTCTGGGCCATGCCAAGAAGTGCTCTGGGCTTATTCCTGGCTCTCTACTCAAGGATCATTGCTGATGGGGCTCATGGTATAGCCCAAAAAGAGAAAAATGTGTATTTGTGGTTGTCCTGCCATCTCAAACTGTGGGAGAGTTCATCATCATGCTTACTTCATCCAGTTTCTTGCATGACCATTTCCTGTAGTGTTCTGTAACTTTGTATTGTGAGCAATTCAAGACTTGTTCTTCCAGAACTGGTGTACATTTGCTTCTGCTAGGCTACTTAGTACATCAGCTACCAGAAATGATTATTATGGGTTGTAAAACTAGCTGAAAATATTGATGATTACAGAAGGCTCTAGAGAGCATTTCTCATAAAAAAAAATAGCTCTCCTCCTCCTTTCTTTTACAAGGATTATATATCTGTGAAGGACTAGGAAATTGATCTTCTCTTGAAGGAGAAGGATTTTCCTGAAGACTTCCCTTTACTCTCGGTAAATATGAAGGCACAAAATTCCCGGAGAGGGGGCCGGGTGGTGGCGCTGGAGGTAAGGTGCCTGCCTTACCGCGCTAGCTTTGGACGGACTGCGGTTCGATCCCCCGTGCCCCATATGGTCCCCCAGGCCAGGGGCGACTTCTGAGCGCATAGCCAGGAGTAACCCCTGAGCGTCACTGGGTGTGGCCCAAAAACCAAAAAAAAAAAAAAATTCCCGGAGAATTTTTTTAGTTTCCAAATTTTGGAATTAGAGGGGAGAGTATTCTAAGCCTCTGATTTAGGTGGTTGCCAAATGGATCCTGAGGAGCATAACCCTGCTTTTGATATCTGTGCTTTAATTTTCATGCAGAAAACTTTCTGTGTTTGTTGACTTTCAAAGGGGAAAATGTACTTGTTATATTTTATTTTCCAGAAAGAGTTTGGATCAGTTTTCATGGCAAAGGCCATTGCAATATGTTCTCCTTAACTTATAAGGAAGGAGGCATATGATTAGAGGAGAAAGTGGCTTCTCTTTCTGTATCAGCCTTGTAATGAAGGCATTTCAAAAGGTGACGAATAATGTTGAGAGAAACCTCAGATTCAGAATTGATTTAATCAAATGGCTTACAACAATGGTTTTAATACCCAGGTCTGCAGAAATTTTCTCCTAGTTCATAAAAATCTATGGCCACTTAACCCAAAAAAACCACTGTATTGTGTAGTGATACTTTTATAAATATTGATATGCAAGTATTTTTATTACAGGTAACTTTTTTTTCTTTGCAGTCTGAAATACTTCTATTTCACTAGTTTTAAAAGATTAAAAATCAGTGGCCTAAAACAACCTATCAATGAAGATTATTTCATACAGCTGTAGCTAGTAGACTCTTCATTTCATAGCTGAGTTTACAAAACTTGCAAAGCAAATACTTTTAGAGAAAATATATTGTATATTCATCTTATAAGAAAACATAAAATCTAGCAGTTTGCTGCTACTTGGATAAAATTTGAGATTACATTAAGTGAAATAAGTCATAGAGAAAGAAAAACTACTGGATAATTGTACTCATACCACAGGAAAAAAAACAAGGCAATAGTTTCATCAAATGATGACAAATCCTTGGCCTTTGATTACAGAACTGAGATTACCAAGCAATGGCCATGAGAGTGAAGGTATTAGTGAATAGTAGATGAAAGAATAGTTGTACTAGAAGTACACTGATGGAGGATCTTGGCACTTTGGTGGTGGTGAAGTCACAGTAGCTATGTACATTAAATCATAAAAGTCAATACCATTGTTGGCATATTACCTAAACGAAAGTGAATATAGTAAAATTTAAAAATAAAATATACTAAGAGAATGTTCTACATCCCCCTGTATCCTTTTGCCACCTGACTGTGTGAAGATACATAAGTGGGATGGTTCATTAAGTCCAGGACTTAAGGGGTTAATCTCTCTCAGCCTAGATCCCACATGCTTGAGTCTCTAAAAGCTTAAGCTTACTTAGGTGGAAATTTCCTCAAATACTATAACTACTATTTTTAGAAAATATTTTTAGAAAATTGGATACCTTAATACAATAAACTAAACTAATGAGGTCACTGTTTATATGCTGATGTGAAGACCTTCTAATCTAGGTTATTTTACTTTGAATGTCTGGCTGGCAGGCAGACAACAGCAGATATTAAATACTCTTATTTGTATAAGCACACATTTTTTAAATAATATACCAGAATATACAGAATATTCCAAAAATGTGTTGCTTTCTGGTTTCATATGCTACCTCTATAGAATAAACTATTAAATATCAATTTAGAATATATGTACTTTTCATATTTTACTATATGCCCTTTGTCATTGTAACAATTTTACATATTCATGTACATTTCTTTTGCCCCTTACTCCTTGGAAGAGACCTCTCAGTGGAATCTATCTTTGTGTTTTAGGGAGCTGCTCAAAATGTGTTCTGAACACAAGTTATTTGAAAAACAAATAGAAAGTAAGTGAAAGAAGCTGGCTGTCTTATTCAAACGTATGTAAGAAACAGACTTCTACTAAATAAAGCACAGCATTTTTTAACCACAGAAACCACAGAGACTTTAATGTTAGCTATAAACTTTAATGGGGAAAGGGATATATAGTTGTCCCAAACATATATGATCATAAACACTAAAACTAAGGAGGGCAATTGTAGGATTATTGGCAAGGCACTTGTTTTGCAAGAAGCAAACCTGGGATCAATCCTTAGTACCTCATATGGTCCACCAAACCATGCCAGGTGTGAACCCTGAGCACAGAACCAAGAGCAAGTCCAGAGTACCATCAGCTACCTCTCAAAATCTCAGAAAGAAAGAAAGAAAGAAAGAAAGAAAGAAAGAAAGAAAGAAAGAAAGAAAGAAAGAAAGAAAGAAAGAAAGAAAGAAAGAAAGAAAGAAAGAAAGAAAGAAAGAAAGAAAGAAAGAAAGAAAGAAAGAAAGAAAGAAAGAAAGAAAGAAAGAAAGAAAGAAAGAAAGAAAGAAAGAAAGAAAGAAGAAAGAAAGAA